>PNEQ01017957.1:0-38821 GCA_003012365.1 Medauroidea extradentata | reverse complement strand
ATTTATTGCATTGTCCATTAGTCACAAATAATTGACATTTTTGTTGATTATATCACTGAATTTAAGTTTCGACGTAATTACATATTGCGAATAAAGGGAACAAATACATCTTTGTGGGAAAGGATATGTAACAGCATCCATACTATGCAACATTACAATTTGGAAGAAAATTATTTTGTATTTTATGTGTGCTAAAAAAACGTGAAAACTGTTTAATAATGCTTTATGATAGTTGGAAGGTCTGTAAAGTACAGGATAATGGGGAACATGCACAACACATCTTTATATTTTAATTCAACTACTCTGGCATTCTTAAATAACAAACACATTTTACTCTAATTTCTACATAAATATTATCGACAAAAACTTAACATACCGTAATTTAAAAATTGGAATTTATTGGTTTGTGGACATTTTGCTAATTATGGGTTGAAGTATCCGGAAAGTAATTGGGCCTATTCTGGGTTTGGTAGGGATGGACAAGATTCCTAGAAACATAATTATCATGTTTCTTTACATGGTGCATACAATGCAATACAATACAATTCAATACATGTTGACCAAACATGTATTGAAATACAAAAATGACAAAATACAAAACAACACACAAAAAAACAGAAAACGTAAGAAAAACAATCCCAGAGGAACTTTGAAGTTATGAACACTAAAATATCTTCAAAAAATCACTTCAAGAGTTTTAAAAGAGCCATCATTTGTTCGTGTATCTTACAAAGGGCTTTAAACAACACATATTAGTATGTTTTATTGGTAATCTGAGAAATACTCTTTTCACCATGTACACTAAATTTATCATGTTTTCACGCCTTTAAAAAAAATCCTCAAAATCAAAACATTTGAAGATATAAAAAGTTCCCCATCCAGTCAACCACCCACCTGTCATCTTAATTATCAGAATCACTGTAAGCCATTGTTCATAAAACTAGGAATATTGATTATAATAACATTTTAGGTACTAGGTCCTACAACGTATGCACCATGTAAAGAAACATGATAATTATGTTTCTAGGAATCTTGTCCATCCCTACCAAACCCAGAATAGGCCCAATTACTTTCCAGATACTTCAACCCATAAATTAGCAACATGCCTGAAACAATATCTCCAATATTTTTGTACGCTTGTGTATTGAAAAGATCTTACGGATGCAATAAAACAATCAAACAATTCATCAAAATGGGAATTAAATTACAGTAGATCCATGATTCTGATATTACGTTTTTGAAGGGACTCATATATGTACTTTATGTGAGAGAAAACTTTATAAGAAATTTTGTACAATGAAACAGCTTAAGAAACCTAATAAAAACCGCCTTAACTTATAGCCAGGAAAATTTTATAACAGGATTCATCGTAGAGAGGTTCACTGTATTTAACAGGTTGCCTCCGACTACCCAATATCTGCCGTAAAAATGTTTTGAAACCTAAAACAGAACAGTGGTTAATTTTGAATCCCCTCTATAACCGTGAATTCTAGGCCTTCAATTGTTTAATAAGATGTGTTTAGCACATAATGCACATTTTTAGATTCTATATATTTTAAAAGAGTCTGTACAATTGGTCAATTTTAAATCCTGAAATTAGTGAAAATTTTGCTATTCAAACTATGTTCATTTAAAATGTAAAACTTTTAGGCATGTTTTTAACACTAAATTTTTTAACAATTGTATCCTTGTCTTTCAAATATTATATAGGCTGAACAACTAAATTAATTTATTCATCATTACCTGGTAGTTGTTTCATTGTTATAAACTTACTAAGTTATCAACTTAAAAAATTAAAGCTAGCCTATATAAACTTAAAAGAAAACCGTTTCAAAAGCTTAGCAAATAAATAGCCTACATCCCTCATTTATAACTGCCAGTGATATTAGCAAGGTGTTTGATAGCAAAGACCTAAATCATAAAATATTAAATATAAAATCTATAAAATAGGCCTACCTATTATGGTGGTACTATATGAAAAATCTTCATTATTTCATATGGCAAGCTGAGACAATTATCAAAATAATACTACCATATATTTTTTTCATAACCTTATGTACACTATGGTACTACTGCTGTTCTGTTTAACTAGTAGTCATGAAACAATAGGCATGTAATTGCTTCCCACTTATGGCCAATCCAGAATGTGAATTCGGCAGTTGGCTACTAATATATACATTTTGCTCTGAGACAGGACAGACACTATGAAAATGCACATTCTTCTAATATGGAGTCTACATGAGATATTAATAGTAACCTTTACTTTTGTTATTCACGAAAACGTATTTCGAACTTCAAAATGGCCATGATGAAATTTTGCAAACATTCAACATGTATTCTGAAAGTTTCAACATGTATTTTGAAAGTCATGCATCAGTGTAGATCTCGACTCAACAGCATTGCTGGAGGATACAGCGAGGAGACTTTGAAAAAGAGCTTACGAAGACTAGAAGTTACGCTGTTAAATTTATGTATAATGTTTTTCAAAATTCCAACACTATAGCAGTTCATAGACTATACAAATAGGCCTAACATAAACAATTGCTGCTACCTAGTCCCCGACAGCAGATAACGAAACTACAGAACTGCACCACTGACAATACACATGGTCATGTATGCGACTGCCAACTGAGAAGTCCTACGTAAAAATTTTTGTTAGGTTAGGAATTTTAGGTTAGTTTAGGTTAGTTTAAATAAGATTGTATTAGTTTAGTTAGGTAAACTAATTAATAATCTTCCAGGCCACTTAAAGGTCATTCTGGAAAAGAATAATCTGTTTAACATTAAAAGAAAATTAAAAAACTTCCTCATTGAAAAGGCATATTACAGCTTGGATGAATATTTTGCATCCTAGTCTTCTTCTGATTCCACTTGATAGTATCTATGTTAACTTGTTTTATGGATGTACGTTTATGGGAGCTTGTATATTTAGTTATAAGGCTAAAGCCAAATGTAAATCATAATTTATTACTTTTATTACTGTGATAGCAATACTTTTTAATTTTTTTATTGTTATTTATTGTTATTGTTATTATTTCTCAACATTGTGAATAAACAAAACCATGTATTTCTGTATTCTGACAAATCCTAACACATATGTTGTGTGATTTTGGAGGCTTACAAATAAATAAATAAATAAGGTAACATAACTTTACCTAACATAATGTAATGTTAGGTCAGGTTAGGTTACCTAATCTATTCTAACTTAAACTAACCAAATCTAACTTAAACTAATCTAACCTAAATTAACTTAACAACCTAAACTAACATAACACAATTTTTTTTACGTAGGACTACTTAGGATGTCACTGGAAACATTTTTCATCAATAAACTATATGTCTAAAATCAATAGTTTGGCCGATACACAATATGTGGCTAAACTTGATATTTAGTCATATACTAAAAAAAAAAAAAAAAAACACTGACGTCCCCGAGATGTCGCCAAGAGATACGTTACGGCAACGTCAGAAGAGACACTAGAACCGACGTAGGACGTGTTGCACATTGACTTAACTTTTCGATAATCAATTAACTCTCGCACATATCATAACCACTACAGAAAACGTATCAAAATCATAAGAGTCGTGACCAAAATTTCTTCCAAGAGACAATGAAACAACTTCACAAATTTAAGCAGCACAATTTATACGATTAGCTAGTTATGCCGATTACACAGCAAATATATCATTCGTCTCACGCACCCCGTTCACTAAAGTACGAAAATAAATAAATACGTACATCCTTGGGTGAGGCAAATATTGAGGTCACAAACTGACGTCCCCAAGCCGTCAGCAAAGGGACGTAGCGTCGACAAGGACGCGTAGCACACTTTCTTAATAACGGACAAAATGAAGAGAAAACCGACACAAAACACGCTCAAATAATCTTAGGCCTGACAAAACTGCATAAAACGCTATAGCATATACAATTTTACTTACCAAAACTAGTCCACATCACAAATTGAACACACAAACATTTAAAAGTATTTTTCGTTAACCTCATGCCATTTTGTTTACAGTCTCGCCAACATCGCAAAGTGACTTGGGTGAACTGTATACAGAGGATTTTAATTATTTCTAATATTAATTACATATTTAATAAAAGCAATGCTTATTTTCACAGTAAAAGTACAAAATTTTATAGCTAAAATGGATGCCATTTCTTTTTAAAACGGCTTTATCTGGAGTGTTAAACAAGTTGGTCGAAAGTTTGACGTCGTGGCAACGTCACGGAAAGTCATGTACGCGATCGGAACACGAGGTCCCTAAAAAACACGTCGCTGTGACGTTGAAAATAGACACATACTTAATGGTTTCAACGGACCACGTCGATTCGACGTCATTTTTTGTGACGTGACCACATTTCGACATTGTCGCGTCCCGGTGACGTCCCTGCGACCAAGTGTGCTGTATGGGTAGCGCTACCTGGTAGAAGACTGTGTACTATGAACAATTGAATTGTAAAATGAACTACTGGTGGTGCGTTGGTCACTCTGTTAGCACGCTCTGGCGACGCTCGGAAAAACAGTGAGTACTGCATTTTTAAATAGGATTTGATGATAGTGTGCACGCCGAATTAACATTGTTTTTTTTATACGTTCTGACAGTTGGCCATGAGACGGCAGCTGACAGTTATTTTATTGACGTGACCACTATGTTTGAAGTATTGTTTAGTGTAGCTTTGTTGTAAACCGTCTGCCTTTAGTTGGGTCAATTATGATGTAATAGTGACGGAAATACATGCATTAGGTGCGCAGTTTTAAAATGGTTGCAGTAGCGAGATTAAGAGAATTTTTTGTTCTGGAATATTGACTGTCGATTATTTAATTGTAAGAAAGTGTGTTTATTTGGGAACGATTTTTTCCCTTCGTTTTTGTGAATCTGAAAGCTGTCATAATAAAATTACTGTGTTATTTTCTTTTTATGATATAGCTGCCCATGAACTAGAGAGGTTTTAACACGTGACCGAAGGAAATATAGCTCTGCACGCGGCGGGTGGCCGTATAATACATTGATTGTATTTCTTTCGCAGAGAAAAGACGACGGAAGTGTTGATAGTAGCTTTTGTGACGGCCAATGTGTTTATTTTCAGGAGGAGAATCTCCTGACGATGTTTTAACGATTCATTGTTTTGAAGCATGGTGATATGCCAGCGAGGTCACGGAGTACAAGGTGCTCGGTTCTATGCCAGGACAGTGACATGGGCATATTGTTTTCTTTCATGAATAGGATCGGGAGCATGGGCAGAAAATGTAAACATGTGGAAATTTAACGTGAATGTATGAGATTGATTAGGAAATGTAATAACTTATCGTATGTGAAATGTTTTGGTAATTATATGTTGTAATTAGTCATACTCGTTACAGATATTTTAAAGTTTCAGTTTAGGATTGTTACAGGAGGACAAAATTGGTGGAGCTCCACCGTGATAGAGACGAAGTTACATCTACTAGAATAGCGACAGGATGTTCGACCACGTCGGTGAACTAATTAAAGGGAGTCCAAGAGCTATATCAGCCACAGGACCGACCTCAAGACTCTTGGACTAACTTAAGTACAGTCAGGAGACAGGGTGGTTCAGACTGAGTAATGGTGTGTTTTATTAGTGTTGTGGTGCTGCGCTGTGTTGGTGAGTTCTACTGCCCAGAGTAAGAGGAGCACCTCTGTGATCAAGGTTGGCTGTCTCAGGGTGGAAATTATTTTTCGGTATGTTTGACATTGCTATTATAAGATTTCGATTGTTTCTATTTGCAGTTACGTTTTAAATCATTAGTGACTGTATGCATTAAAGCAGTTGAAGTTATAATTTAAAAGAAAAACATTATTTGACATGGAACTGTCAAAGCAGTGATCAATAAATTGTCTGTATGTAGTGGTCTTTAATAGTTGAGTTTATTGAATTGCGAAGTAAAACATTAAAATATTAATTTTTATGTATCTGACATTTTCTAAAAATCTGTCACAACAATTCATTGATTTAAATTAAAGAGAAGGTGATTGTTAATTACATTCCAGTAAATATAAGATTGCTCTTTTGTTCTTGTGTAAATTTTGGATTAAGTATTAGGTAAGCAGTGGGTTTTACAAGAGAAACCACTCCAGGTTGCCAAGTTACATATAATGTTAAATTGAATTTAACTAATGGTAATTGTTTTTCCTTTTTGTTTCGTTGAGGGCAGCATAATAATGGGGACTGGTAGTATCTATTCACCCACCATCTTTGCTAAGCATCTGATTCATAGAGATCCTAGACTATGAGAACTGACTTCGTCGCTGCAGTACGCAGTTGTGTAGTTTAGGTTGAACTTTCGAAATTGAGATTTTAGAAAAATTAATTCTTTCGGTGTTGGGCTTTTATGGACTTGGCCGCCAGATAATGTTATCCTTGTTTGTGGGAGAGCAAAGAAGAAAGGAAAAGCTGAGTTGTGATTGGGGTGTGTTAGATTTGTCCACAGAAGTAGGCAGTAAGTAGACTGTGAAGATATCGCCCCCTCCCTCGGGTCACGTCACTGTGTTGGGACTAATTGTGCTGCGGAGAGAAGAGAAGCAGTTGTGGTGTCCTGGTGGTAGAGGACATTTTCTCGCGAGCAGGCGTGGCACCCGAGTATAAAGTAAACTTAGTAAACCTGCAGCGCGAGGCTGGGTGTCGTTACGACTTAATGTAGATGCTGCTGCTGTATCAGCGAGATGATGCGAGGTACCCCGTGGCAACACAGAGTTCCTCGTCACATGTTTTCCCCTCTCCCCCTTTTCCCTTGTCCGATGTTGAGCTAGGTCATAATCAGTCCTACCACATGTTCCGGTATTCCTGTCTTTCTTGTGCTAGATGGAAGTAATTGAAGTGTTTTTAATTAATGGTATCTAATATATTCGTCCCATGAGAATTTATTTATTTTTCCTTACATCGTGTAAGTGTGGTTTACATGACAACCAGGGTTGAACTTTCGCAGTGCAAACTGGAGTAATGCCTACTGCGGTTTATACGTGTTAGATGCTTGTATTGTTTTGTTGTAGCTCAATGCTTTGTCCTGCTGTTCGACTGGTCGGGGGAGTGGAGCTGAAGACGACGGCTGCAGTCCTGGGTGTTCTTGTCTGTAGCTGACACAGATGGAGACAAAGCGACGGGCTCCTGTCTAATTGTGAACCAGGGAGACACCCAGTCTCATCAACTGCTCCTGCGAGTGTCGAGCCCACAACCAGATAAACATTTCTATTTAATTTTTCTTGTTTGAACAGAGAGTGCCTCAGGGAAGAACTATCAAAGGACGATTTGATTCGTAGAACTTAAATTTTGTATGCATGGCCGTTTAGAAAGTTGAAAAATAAATGAGGCCATCGATTTTTAAAAGTAATAAATTACTTTTATTTCTGGTGTTTGGGCTGAGAGTATGAAGTCGCGGAGAGACTTTTCATGTTTATTTGATACGCAGTTGCTCAAGTCATGCTGGCCTCCTGTTTTACAATTCAGCTGTTAAACAAATGGTAACTAAAATATATTTTTTTTTGTATACTGACACAGAATAAGTCTGGAAGGTAACTTGTTGGGACACGACCCTTGCACGTGGCAGGTAAACGAAATAAAATGAATTATAGCAAATTATAGTTAAATGCAGGTGTAGTAAAATTTTATGTAGAAAGATAGGAACATTGAAAATTAATTTAATACTGTATGTTAAGTGCTTAATTAACATGGTGTAAGGGTGGATTGCATCGTGTTAAACTAAGTCATGCTGTGATCGTTCACCTCAGGCAATGGTAGGCTGGAATTCGTTAGTTTAATTCAGGCCCTGTGACTTAAAGGTTAATACAAATTAAGTGGAAGCGAATAATACTTTAAGTCACAGTATAAAAATAATATAAATCTCACTACACAAGGAAAGAAAACTATAAGTCATTGTAAAAGTCTGATGTGAGTGACCTGGAGATGAATATTAATTTAAGTTCAATGTAGGATACCTATAATTTGTAAGTCATGCATGAGTAAAATTAATGAAACACAGTTTCCACACAACAAAACTAATGACAAATGAAATGTGGTGGTCCTCAAGGAGGTCGGAGCACGCAGAAATTGAGGATGGATGGTGTTAGGTATGCAGGGAGGGTGGAGCTGTGTGGAGCATGAGAAGAATGCGGAGCAGATTGTGGAGATGTGTGTAGAGCATGTGGAGATGTGTGTGGAGCGTGTGGAGAGTGTGTGGAGTCATATGCGGCATATGTAGATGGGTTCAGAGACATGTGGAGAGTGCATAGTTGTGTGAGGAGATGGTTGCAGAGAGTGCATAGATGTATGTGGAGAATTCCTATGTTCAGGTCTTGTTCTACGTGCTGCCGACGTGGAACTTAGGAGCGTCCTTCTGGGTGATCTGGTACATTGTGATATCATCTGAGTCCATAATTTCTATCAGACGTGGACAATTCTGATGGTTGTCCTTCACTAGGGCATCTTGGGCCAGCTGCCACCAGCTCTCGTTCCTTCCCGTCATGATGTGCCCTCCTCGGCCGTCGATTGTGCCCTTGCCATAAATCCCGCTGCCTTTGGCACCGCTGATCGTGATGAATGGATAGCATCCTAATCTGGTGTCGTCTAGGGATCCACACAAGTTCTGGCCTTTGTCGTAAAGCTTGGGGTCTGTGCTGGCCTTGAGTATGACTCCACTATCCACCCACAAGCTAACTCCTGAAGGGATGGTCAGAGGTCCTGAGGTGAATGTACTGGATGCTAGGCGGACGGCCTTCCCCTTTGCACATGAGTTGAGAGCCTTCTGGATGACAGATGTCTCATCTTTGCCGGTTCCCGACAGAGAAGTGCAAGCTGCGGGAATCTTGGGCTCTGTCACTGTCCTCAGATCTTTGGCCACTGTCACTTGTAAAATGGCCAGAGACAGAATAGTCACCAGGAAGCTGTGCATGTTTGGTTTCTTGTCCTGGGAGATGTGCCTGAGATGCTAACTGGGGGATATATGTATATAATTTGTTTCACTTCAAGAGTAAAAGTTTATGTCTTGCATAACTTCTGTGAACCAAAATCAATACACTCATTTATCACACATGGCAGCAACAATTATGGTAGCAAGAGAGGTACATTTCTACGATCATTCTCAGGCTATCTAAAGCAGAAAATTTACGGAATCGGAGTAGAGTATGGATACATTTTAGAGCATAACAGCAATTTACTGAATGTTAGTGAGGATGGTATGATATGAGAATGGATAGCTGAGGAATATAAGGATTTAAAATATAAACTTTGCTATACATATATTTTCTCTGGCATTTTTTAATGTTGAGAATGTGAGAAAATAATGCTTATAACGAATGTTTCGTAAATGTAAACCAAAAAATATGCCTAACTTACTGTAAAATTAAAACTTCGATAGACTATTGAAAGTGGTACTTGTTGTTTTGGTAACATGCTTTTTTTTTAAAAATGGCAGCTTTGTAGACACTGTACAATATGCTATGTACTGACATTTCAAATAACTTAAATGCTGCCGGTGTATGTAATGAGCATGATTGAGTTTACATTGTGTGCGTGTGAATATATATATATATATATATATATATATATATATATATATATATATATATATATATATATATATTTATTTATATATATATATTATATATAACAAGAATTAGAAAATATTTTACATTGTATCTCAGTAACTGTAAAACCAATTCCACCAAAGTTGGCACGTAATAAAAACTAATGTTCGCCACGTTAAAATGGCCGTCTGGATGGACGTCTTTTGCGCGTTCAGGCCTTTAAATGCGGATGTGGTATGGAAGAGGCGGAATCCGCATCTCACCTCACCCTAGCCTCTAGACACCAAGTCACTGAACTAGCATGCTGTCTTCTCACCTACAACTAGCCTCTATGAGACATTCGATGGTAACCCTGTCATTTCGTCGTGTAATATTGACGACAAAGATGTATTGTACACGTCTTTATCCTTTAAATGATTCTGCGTCTGGTTTTTCATAATTTAAAAGCACCGCAAAACACCAGTTTTCGCCGTTTCCAGCCGCTAGAAAATATCCTTTCATACGTTTTGATGGACCTGAAATCGGTTTACAGATGTGTAACATTCTGTATATGCTGTTCCTAAGCAGAGATAATTTATGTGAGTTAAGCAGTTTTTGAATAATTTGGTAACGGCCAAAGATCCGCACACTACTCGGCACTCCGGGCAGACGGCCACCTTAACAAATTTAAACTATTTTATATTATGTTTCAACGTGGCAATCACAAAATACTGTGAGATGATTAGTATCATCTAATAGATCGTTAAAATCAATTTTGACCAACGTTAGTAAGTTAACAGCACCGCTTGTAGAAATCAATGACGAAAGTACACATACTTTTATCCACAATTTTTTAAAGATAGGATTTCATAAAACAGAAAATCTTTAATTTCAGAAAGAATTGAGATTTTAACCGATTTCGGCACACTATTGTTACTATGTTATGCCCAATATAACCTTGTGATTTCGGTAGAACAGACATTTATTTCTAAAATGGCGTGCACTGAAGCACGTAATGTTAGTATGCTTTTTATTTTACGTCATTCAACCGATTCACATACGGAAACTTTAAGGTAATGGCATCTTTGATAAGCATAACATATATTTATATACCTAAACAAATTATTTTATATAATTTTAACCACACGAAATTAAAAACTTTTATGTCTTGCCTTGGACATCAATGTACTCCATTATCATCAAATTCGGAAATTCTGTATATACCTACTTGGCATAAATATTGGCTAACTTCTTAAGCATTATGAAATACTTCCGATTTCACTGGTGCCTGATTGTTAATTTTTAAGTAATGACCACAGGAAGATATAAGTTATAATTTCATGTGTATGCCTACTTATATAATGTATTTATTAGTACATGAGCAACGTCAACAGTAATTGCCGATAATATAGTATTAATTATACATGGCAGATCAAAGGGAAAATAGCATTAATGTAAATTTTTTGTGAAATGTTCCATCGCAATTTTTATAAGTCTTTGTTTCTACCTGTAGTTATATCGCTATCTACGGGATGTTTAAGTCCTACTTACCTTGTCAGCTTACGAACTTTAAAAGAAATTAATTGATCCATATTACAGTAAATTAGACTCCCTAGTTAAACTGGTAACCCACTCTTGTCCAAAAACTCGTCTATTTTAAGTAGAGGATAGAACGCAACTCTTACGCAGTATTCCACGATCAAAAAAAAAATACTTGAAACAGATTAAGAAAAAAGCCAGTTTGTCGGTTAATGTAACCAAATAAGGACGTCTTACACACAGTAGTAGAGTGCCTTAAAATAAATTTGCTGAACAAAAGTAAGTATTAATTGCAGTGTGTGTAATTAACTTAGTAAAGCTAAACGTATATATACAATAACGTCCTTATAGTTTTTAATTAGTTTCAATAAAATATCATAGACTTGTAAGTGTGCACGGATGTTTAATTTCCTTAAATAGTGAAAATAAAACATTTCTCAACTGTTTGAATATGAATAAGTCAATTTTGCTATCGTGTAGTTAAAATGTCGTTGCAAACGTATTTCTGGCGACATTAAAGATGCCAATGCTCATTCACCAACATGTTTAATATTCGTAGATCTAATATATTGTGTGTAAGTAATAATACATAGCGGGAAGTAAGATATACCTGGCTGAGCTAATTACAACAATTACATCACATTAAAACAAAATCCGAAATTTTGTAAGTAAGAAAAGACGTTGAAATGCCCTACATTTTGAAAAGATTAACACGAAATAAGCTATATATTTAAAAGAAAAATTAGCTAATGTTAACAAAGTTTATCGAAATTCGGAAAATTTTTCCTCGGAAATGTAATTTCATGCTTAAAATATAATAGTGGCCACCATTTTGAAAATATAATTAAATACTGCAATGTACTAAGTGGTTTAAAGTCGAGTAAGCTTGCTAAATAGTTTGTTTGTACCCTCTTTGAAGAATTTCGGAAAGCATTTCGCTTATATGTAATATTGTGCTAGTAGTTAAAGAATTACCATCTATTTCAAAACGTGAATATAGGTAGAACGAAATATACAATATTTAAATCAGTTTATTTCGAACTGTATTTGTACAAAGATTTAATAAATTCGAGAAATATATATTTCTTCAGATATGTCATGTTATATACATAAAATGGCTGTTATTATGAAAATACTACTACTGCATTAGAAAAATACACAAATGTTCAGTCATCTTACATTGCGGTGCATACTAAGATTGACGAAATTCGAAATTATAATTGTTTAGTCATGTCATGTTATGCTCACAATTTAGAAATTACCACCAGTATGAAAATATGGACACGACATGAACGACATACGCATATGTCAAGCCAGCTTACTTAATTCTATATATAGGTATGTAACGAGTTTCATAAAGTTAAAAAAATATGTTAATTTCGACATGTCATATTCTACTATAAAATATAAACATGCCCGCCAAAATAAGTTTACGAAAACGGCATAAACCTAGTAAATTATAATAGAGTCAGCTAACTAAGATATATATGTGCGCAAAATTTTGTGAAATTACGTTAAATTTTCCTCCGAAATGAAATATTATGGTAACTATTTGAAAATGGCCGCCATTTTTTAAAATATGAACACAGAATGAACAAAATACACAAATTGTCAAGTCAGCTTAGTATGAAGCAGATGTGTTCCAAGTTTGAAGAAATTCAATAAATAATTCATATGATGTAATTTTGTGCTAAAAATATGAAAGTGGCCACCATTTTTTAAATATAAACACTGCAAAGTACGTGTACATAAAAGGGTACACACATTACGAGGTTATTCATGTGTACATTACTGAGTCTGACTAAATTCGGAAATATGGTTCCTCATAAATCTAGAGTGATCGAAAAATGTCAAAATTGTTACCATTGTGAAAATAATAAAACGGCATAAACGAAATACACCAAAGTCAAGTCAGGTTACTAAGTAGTATACATCTGCCTTGTTTGAGGAAATTCGGTCGACTGGTTAAAAAAGAGTTTTCAGGGATACACATACAAACACATACACACAGAGACACGCACAGGAAGGCGATATTATAAGCCTACGATTTCCTTCTGAAAGCTCAAAATTGTACCTAGTATCTAGCCTGGGGGTTTCATTGTCGAAGACCATGTGACAGTACACATAGTCAGGAATAGCTGTAAAGCTCTGGTCTATCTGAAGCATACGTTCCTTGTCGAATGTATGGTATTCACATGGATATGTAATATTTAAACTTTTTTCTTCAGAATTTTTTAAATATTTCTTGTTCGAAAAACTAAACCAATTTTAAAGCCCTGCCTTATTTGTATTTTCAGTCAGTTATCAACTATTCGGTGCATCTAAACTTGTAACTAGACCTTCACTGATACATAAAACAATTTCGTTAAAATCCATTGCGTGTCAACTGTAACATCCGTCTACTCAAGGTAACACACATTTATGTATTGGACAATATATTCGACGTAATTTATTGGTGTACTCTCACACTGTAGTTCAAAGCAGTGTGTAGTCTGTCAGAAAGCTTTTTTTTTAAAGCCAAGCCAGAAATAAGTTTAATTATACAACTAATTCACATCTCGTAACATGCTTTAAAATATTTAAATTGCGGAGAGTTTATCGTAAGTACGTGCATCTGGATAGAATACAGCCAAATAACCCCAAAAACTGACACTAGCGTAATTGCCCATACATGTCAAACTAACTCATGAGGTAGTGATTGAAAACATTGTTTTAGATAAACATAAAATTTTAGTTGGACTAACACATTAAACATGAATCTTTACAAACACATTTTATTTTTTCACCAACAAAACATTTTATGTCAAAAGAATTATACATATTTTAATAGGTACATTACTATTTTTGTTATAATTTAAGTATTTTCTATAATTGTTACCATATGCTTTACATTGGATGTAGTGTCACTTGCAATGAAAAACGAAATTTACTAAACTCTTGGTAAAATAAAATTTCAGATTAGTTAAAAAATGTTTCACAAATTAATAAAAATTTACGATACATAAGAAGTATGGGCACCACAAAAAATTTTCAAAACTATATTAAAGCTAAAATAAAATACTGTATAACAGAACACTTGAACAAGATTTTATGCTTTGTAATTTTTTTATCCATTGCTGATAATATTGGAAATAAATATATTTTCAACAGTTAAAAATTAATCAACAGTGCTATTAATAACCTATGGTTAGCTGACAATACTGTCTATACCCCAAAAAATGTAAACCTCTTCGCTTTACATGTTTATTTTATAACTTTTTACTGATATTATGCAATTTTTCTAACAGTGAGTTCCAGTAGCATCTTCTGTGTATTTGCCCTTGACCTTGGCATGTGACACTACCCACGTGGAGCCAGGTTTGACGTGCACATTATTGAAAGTGACCTCCACTGGATATGCCGCGCTGAAGCCATCAAATGTGAACCTTCCAGGTGTCAGGACAGTGATGTTGTTGAAGGATATGTCCTTGTAGACAGGTATGAGGTTTCCAGGGTCGTTGGTGTAGTGAGTGTCCAGACGTATGGGGTTCTTGACGTTGTGCATGCAAACATTGGTGTAGGAGACTCCTGTCACCAGACCGCCACGGGACTTGTCGCTCTTGATCCTCAGGCCATTCGTCGTGCCGTCCAAGGTCAGCGAGGTCACCGTCACGTCGCTGACCCCAGCATTGACTCCGCCGCCGATCGACATACCGTGGCCTGTCCCAAAGACGTTGTTGAATATGGACACATGTCTCACTGGTTTCTTCAATGCTTTGATTGCAACATTGTCGTCTCCAGTGGATATGTGACAGTGCGCGATGGTCACGTTCTGAGAGTCAATAGGATCGATGCCGTCAGTGTTGCCTGCATTACTCGGAGTGATGATGTTGATACCCCACGCTGTGAAGCCATTAGTCGTCGAGCTTGCAATGTGGAATTTTGGAGCGTTCTTCAGGGTGATTAGGTACAACGTGATGTCTTCCGAGTCCACCATCTGCACCAGCCTCGGACAGTTCTGATTCATATTACTTGGCCTCGGTTCGGCGGCGAGCTGCCACCAGGTTTTCCCCATGCCTGTCATGATTTGTCCTCCCTGACCGTCTATCACACCTTTCCCATAGATCCCACTGCCTTTGGCGTCTTTGATGGTGATTAACGGCTTGCATCCACCTCCGCTGCTGTCCAGTGTTCCACATGTATTCTTACCTGCGTCGTAGTCCTTGGGGTTCGTACTGGCTTTGAGCGTCGCCCCGCTGTCCACCCACAGACCCACACCTGAAGGGATGGTCAGTGGTCCAGAGATGAAGGTGCCAGATGCTAAACGGACGGCCTTGCCTTTACCGCAGGAGTCGAGTGCCTTCTGGATGACAGACGTTTCCTCCTTGCCAGAACCCACCAGTGAGGAGCAAGCTGCTGGTATCTTCGGCTCCGTCACTCTCCTCAAGTCTTTGGCCTCTGCAGTGTGCAGTAAGGCCAGAGACAGGAATATCACAACAGATTTGAGCATGACTGTCGCTTACCCTGGGAGATGATCAGGAGATGCTGTTGGGGAAACCAGAGTTGATTCCTTAGAAGTTATTTGTCTTTTCAAGAATCCTGTAAATCAAGAGGAACAGATAAGTTTGTGTGATGGTCATTTACAGAGCTGTACTTAAATATATGACATGCAACATATAATGCATACGAAATGGAGGTTTATGTTTTCTTTTTACTAGCATTTTGTAGCTTTTTTTGATAATCTTAAATGCAATTAATGTTTTTGATTCACAGTTGGGGTGATCGACCAGAAATGGACTATAAGTATAATTGTAGAGCCCATGTGTTGCAGAAAAGGACGTCAGGATTGAGATATTTAATGAGATGAGCATGGAGCAGAGACAGAATGAAAGAGCGGGGGAAAGGGTATATCCCCGAGAAATCCCGCCGACCAACGGCATCGTCTGGCACGATTCCCACATGCGAAAATTCTGGGACCGTCAAGGAATCGAACCCGATTCACCTTGATTGGAGGCGAGTGATCTGACCACTCGGCCACCGCAGCTACGTGAGTACAAGAAAACGTTTTTGGTCTGAAACATTCTTGTAGAATCTTCGTGGTTAAATTTGCATAAAGGTTTGCTTTAGTCAATCTAAATTTGCTAAACATATGCATTAAAACTTTTTTTTAAAGGTAGCTAAAGTGGTAACAAATTTACTGTCGTTAAATTTGTGTTGCTCAAAAGTACAGTGTTTGATGGCACAACTAAAATTTTCTTTCTCTGTACATTGTTGCTTTCTGAATTAAAAGAGTTATTCCCGAGTATCTAACCTAGCACCCTCGAAATAAAATATGTAATACCTTAGCATGCAAAGCTAGTGTTTGTGTACTGTTCAACACATAATTTTTGCCTTACGTACAACAATACGGTTAAATAAGAGGAATAAATTCTTTGATGTAATTTAAAAGGACTTTTTTTACAATTACTTATATTAAAACATCCATACAAAAGTAGATAAGAAAAATTTTAATTAAAAGTAATTACACCTTAAATTACATTATATGATGTTCAACTTGTCATGGTGTGTTGATAGCTACACTAAAAAGGAGATAGTATCTTTACAAAAAATATAACTTGCTTGTTTAGAACAATATACGTACACGTATATATATATATATATATATATATATATATATATATATATATATATATATATATATATATATATATATATATATATATATATATATATATATATATATATATTACTAGCAGTCCCCCGCGGATTTGCTCGCGAGTATTATTCGTTAATAATAATATTTACTTTAATTGAAAAACCTCTTTGTACACAAGATTGGTACTTCAGTCTTTAAGTGTTAGAATGTCCAAGCGGCTAGTTGAACTAATTCTGCAGCAGTATAAGTAGCTATAGCTGTCCACGCGAAAAGCAGTCTTAAGATTGTCCCTGCCACTAACAGCGACTTCGCCTGGGCCTTATTTATAGCCCTGCCAATTTGAGGTGTTAGGGTAATTACAGACACCTAAGGTAAGAGGTTACTCGAATGAAAAACATCTGTTTACCCTGTGCACAACCATTGGTGACGGTGCCCTCAATTACATATTTTCAAAATATCCACTTGAACTTTATTGCCATTACAAAGTTTCAGTGGGTAAAGGTTTCGCGGAAACGTATTTGATGCCCCAAACTTTAGATTAGGGAGATGATATATCATCTTACTTCTAAAAGTGACCAAGTCAACATGAGATAAAAATATAAAAATGCTAGGAATATGAATACGATGTTCACGAACAATTGCCCAAGTTTAAATTCTATTCGTCGTTTCGTACTGTTGTGTCACAGTATAGTAACATACCACATTTTTGTTAATATCTACAATTTAATAGTGATATTAAACAAAATAACATGCATGAATTAATCACTTTTGGCAGTATACCGACGATATGTCAGCTGATGTAGAGGAACCAAAGTGGAAAGCGAACTGCAATTTCACCTCTTCTAATTGACTACATGTAAGTTGCACAAATTCGTTCTCCCTTGTAGTTTTTGTGTGTTTGAAGTGAACGTTCGCACGCAGATTTTAACAAAATTTGAGCCCAGAACATCCCGTAATTTAGGCCTAAGTAACAAACAACTGCGTCACGTAACGCTGAAATAATTCATGAAAATAAAATTTAATTAAAAAATGTCCTGGAATCATAGAGGTCGTGCAACACCACATATCGATAGGTTACTGTAAAGTGAAGCTCCTGTAAATGTTATTTCTCGCTGTGCGTTTCGGCTTTTCTGTTTGTCTGCCTTATATTGACCAACTTAGTTTTATTCTTAATTATCGCGTTATATTATAAAGTAAAAAAAATGAACACATGTATATATTTTTAAATACTTACGTAAGGATCTTTCTAAAAGTGAACAACACCTCAATATCGCTACTGGTTAGATAGACATCGTGGGGTTACGGAAAACAAATTTTGTACTTTTTCACCCTTTTGGGTGTCGAATTTAGAAATATTTTAAATTTACATCTTAGACATTTGTATAAGTATCCAACTGAAGTGTAAATCACATCGATAGCCCGTTCAGTCGAATAAAAATCGATCATTAACTAAAAAAACACATATCACCCCTGCACAGTATTGAGAAACCGAATTTCGAAAAATCTGAAAACAGTTTTGCAATAATTTCTGTAATCATAATTCTGAAGCAAAAATTGATTGTATATCTCGACGGGTTCGATAGATATCGAGGATTTATCTAAAACACATTCAAGGTCTTTTCACCACCTAAGAGAGTAAATTTCGAAAAAACCTTGAATCATGTTTTGGAATACTTTATTGGTATCTCGTGGACGTAAAAAACACAATATTAGCCCGCTAGGTTCACGATATATCGACGATTAATTGAAAACGCTTTTCACCACTTTTCACCACTTTTCACGTCCTTAGGTGGTGAACTTCGCAAATTCCTGAAATTGCTTTTTAGGTATTTGAGTAAGCATCAATCCTAAACAAAAATCACGTCGGTATATAGAAAGGTATGGTATCTATATATCTCGGTTGTAAGTCGAAAACACGTATTACCTCTTTTTTTAACCAGTTTAGGGCCGAATTCGGAAAATATATTTTAATGGTACTTGGAATATTTACAAAAGCATCAATTTAAAGCAAATAGCACTTCGATATCTCGATTGATGCGATAGATATGGAAGGATAATCGAAAACACATTTCACGTATTTTCAACCCTTTAAATAAACAATTCCGGAACGTCTTTGAGTCCTGTCATTGATATTTGTAAAAGTAACCAATTGCAGTTCAAATCACAACGATAGCCAATTGTGTTTCAAAGATATTGACGATTCATAAAAAACACATTTTGCCCCTATTTACTACCTGGGGGTCGAATTTCAAGAAATCCTAAAACTACTTTTTGGGTATTTACGTAAGCAATATTTTGAAGTGAATATCAACTCTCTATCCCGAAGGGTTCGATAGACATCGATAGTTGATTGGAAACATATTTAAGGTCTTTTCACCCCCTTAAATGTTGAATTTCGAAAAATCCTTAAAATGGCTAATATGAATTTTTACGAGTGTCCTATTGAAGTAAAAATCACGACGATTGGCCGTCGGGTTCGAGCTCTATCGACGTTTCTTCGGAAACACATTTCACCTCTTTTCACCCACTTAGAGGTCGAATTTCGAAAAATCCCGTCTTAGTGCTCGCCTACGACCTGAAGGGAACCCTCACAAAAAAGTCACGATTCTAGTTCCTGTGGTATGGTCTGCAGTTTGATATGTCAGCCAGTCAGCTTTCATATATATATATATATATATATATATATATATATATACATACATACATACATACATACTAGAAGTCCCCTGCTCTCGAGTATTATTCGCAACTGGTAATATTTACTTTAATTGAAGAACCTATTTGTACTCAAGATTGGAACTTCAGTCAACAAATGTTAGAATGTCCAAGCGGCTAGTTCTGCAGCAGGATAAGTAGCTATAGCTGTCCACGCGAAAAACAGTCTTAAATTTCTCCCTGACATTAACGGCGACTTCGCCTGGACCTTATTTATAACCATGCCAATTTGACGCTGTGGGGTAGTTACAGACACCTAAGGTAAGAGGTGAATCGAATTAAAAACATCTTATTTACCCTGTGCACAACCATTGGTGACGGTGCCCTCGATTACATATTTTCAAAATATTCTCTGGAACTTTATTGCTATTACAAAGTTTCAGTGGGAAAAGGTTTCACGGAAACGTATTTGGTTCCGCAAACTTAATGTTAGTGAGATGATATATCGTCGTTTTACTGCCAAAAGTGACCCAGTCAAAATGAGATAAAATTATAAAAATGCTAGGAATATGTATATGTTGAACACGAACAATTGCCCAAGTTTTAAGTATATTCGTCATTTCGTACTGTTGCGTCACAGTATAGAAACGTACCACATTTTTATAAATAGCTACAATTTAATAGTGTTTTTAAACAAAATAACATTAATGACTTAATCACTTATGGAAGTACACCGACGATATGTCAGCTGATGTTGTAGATGAACCTAAGTGTAAAGCGAACTGCAATTTTACCCCTTTTAAATGACTACGTGTAAATTGCACTAATTCGGTCTGCCTTGTAGTTATTGTGTGTCAGAATTAAACGTTCGCACGTAGCTTTTAACGGAATTCGAGCCTAGAACCTGCCAGAATTTAGACCTGAGTAACAAACAACTGCGTCACATAACGTCGAAATAATTCATGAAAATAAAATTTTATTAAAATAAAACTATCTGTGTCCTGGCCTCATAGAAGTTGTACAACACCACGTCTCGATATGTTACTGTAGAGTGAAACTCCTGTATAGGTTGTTTCTCGCTGCTCGTTCCTGCTTCTCGGATCGTCTGCCTTGATTATTGACCAACTATGTTTTATTCTTATAATCACGTTTCTTACAAATAAAAAAAACACATACATATTTTTTTAAATATTTACGTAAGCATCACTCTGACGCGAACAACAAATCAATATCGCTACAGGTTAGATAGATATCGTGGGTTGATGAAAAACAAATTTTGTGCTTTTTCGCCCTTTTGGGTGTCGAATTTCGAAATATTTTAAATTTACATCTTAGACATTTGTATAAGTATCCAACTGAAGTGTAAATCACATCGCTAGCCCGTTCAGTCGAATCAAAAACGATCATTCACTAAATAAACACATGTCACCCCTGCGCAGTATTGAGAAATCGAATTTCGAAAAATCTTAAAACCGTTTTGCGATAATTTCCGTATTCATCATCCTGAAGCAAAAATTAATTGTATATCTCGACGGGTTCGATAGATATCGAGGACTTATCTAAAACACGTTCAAGGTCTTTTCACCACCTAAGAGAGTAAATTTCGAAAAACCCTTGAATCACGTTTTATAATACTTTATTGGTATCTCGTGGACGTAAAACACACATTAGCCCGCTGGGTTCAAGATATATCGACGATTAATTGAAAACGCTTTTCACCACTTTTCACCCCTTTTCACGTCCTTAGGTGGCGAATTTCGAAAATTCCTGAAATTCCTTTTTGGGTATTTGAGTAAGTATCAATCCCAAACAAAAATCACGTCGCTGTATAAAAAGCTATAGGATCGATATATATTGAATGTGAGTCTAAAACTCATATTACCCCTTTTTTAACCAGTTTAGGGCCGAATTCGGAAAATATATTTTAAATGGTACTTGGAATATTAACAAAAGCACCAATTTAAAGCAAAGAGCACTTCGATATCTCGATTGATTCGATAGATATGGAAGGATAATCGAAAACACATTTCACGTATTTTCACCCCTTTAAATAAAGAATTTCGAAACGTCTTTGAGTCCTGTCATAGACATTTCTAAAAGTAACCAATTAAAGTTAAAATCACGACGATAGCCAATTGCGTTTCAAATATATAGACGATTCATGAAAAACACATTTTGCCCCTTTTTACTGTTTGGGGGTCGAATTTCAAAAAATCCTAAAACTTCTTTTTGGGTATTTACGTAAGCAATATTTTGAAGTGAATATCAACTCTCTATCCCGAAGGGTTCGATAGATATCGATAGTTGATTGGAAACACATTTAAGGTCTTTTCACCCCCTTAAATGTTGAATTTCGAAAAATCCTTAAAATGGCTAATACACATTTTTACGAGTGCCCTATTGAAGTTAAAATCACGACGATTGGCCGTCGGGTTAGAGCTCTATCGACGTTTCTTCGGAAACACATTTCACCTATATTCACCCACTTATAGGTCGAATTTCGAAAAATCCCGTCTTAGTGCTCGCCTACGACCTGAGGGGAACCCTCACAAAAAAGCCACGATTCTAGGTCCAGTGGTTTGGGCTGCAGTTTTATATGTCAGTCAGTCAGCTTTCATTTATATATATATATATATATATATATATATATATATATATATATATATATATATAGAGAGAGAGAGAGAGAGAGAGAGAGAGAGAGAGAGAGATTGAAATAACATGTGAAATACAAAATCTATTTTGAACTACGATATATGCTACGAAAATTTACAGGTCAATTGCTTAAAGGAATAAAACAAATAACAAGTATGAGCAAACATTTTTTGCAGTACTGGAAAACACAAGACAGATAAACTTACTGTGGTACGTCAGCTTACTCGGCCCAACAGAACACAATTAGGAGTGTCTTAAATGTAACAAATTATAAAGTTAAGTTGAAAAGAATTTACTTACTTGACCTTTATGTCTTTGATAAGCGGACAGTTACACTATCACTGGCCGCTCAATGTACGTTTCCACTGAATTGCCTGATTGCCATAGCTTGTAATTTGAATTGTTTGCCACTTACGTCAAGGGTTAGGTTTTTTCCCTCTACGAGTGGTACGGCGTAAACAACTCTATAATGTCTGTGATTGCGCCACATGTATCTTAGCGCAGAATATATAATGCCTTGAAAAATGTTGTAAGTATACCCTTCTGTGATTTCAGCTAATGGGAATGTCGTGCATAAAAATAGTTTGTAATTTTCTGTTTTTTTTTTTTTTTTTTTTTTTTTTTTTTTTTTTTTTTTTTTTTTTTTTTTTTTTTTTTTTTTTTTTTTTTTTTTTTTTTTTTTTTTTTTTTTTTTTTTTTTTTTTTTTTTTTTTTTTTTTTTTGTGATTCGTTTAAGACGTTCTCTTACACTTCCGTAAATTGATTTTTTAAATTTTGTAAACGCTCTTTTTTGGACATCGAATAATGATATCAATAAAATTTGTACAGTTTCCGATAAAATACTAAATTAAACAAAAACTTTAAATACCAACTGTGGTTAGTTAGGAAATAGTTAAATAATTTTGAAATCTAATCCATCGGAACTATAAAAATTTAAGTAATTTATTTGAAACCATAACAATACATAGACCTCGAAACCAGCAAGGCGACCTATGGTTAAAATTCCACGCAATTATTATTATTATTATTATTATTATTATTATTTATACACTATTTGTTTAAACTCTTGCCCGGTTTATGTTCACAGCATGAAGAGTACAAATATAAAATTAACTTTATTCAGTATTCATAAATAATACATTTTTAACATCAGTACCAAACTCAAGAGTTAAAATTTTTAACCCCCCACGCAAAAAGAGCATGACGTGTCTGTCCGTGTATCTGTGTGTCTGTGGCATCGTAGCTCCTAAATGAATGGACAAAGTTTGATTTAGTTTTTTTCGTTTGTTTGTTTGAAAGGTGACTTGATCGAGAGTGTTCTTAGCTATGATTCAAGAAAATCTGTTCAGCTGTTTAAATATCAGTTCTTTTCTAGTTTTCTATTTCTTATTTAATTTTTATTTTTCAGAAAATGTGAGCAATTCTACTGGTCTGTTCGATTTGAAATTTAGTATCCTGTGAGTCGGTTTTTTAATTTTTAATTTAAGTCATAACTTGTATCAATATAAATGTTTACAGTTATGAATACATTGTTTAAAATAAAAAAGTACATTAAAGAAACAGTAACAGTGTTCATCCAATACTATTACGTAATATAAATTCAAGAATAAAAATGTTGTCACCACCGGTGCTGTTATCAGTATCAATCAGTGTGTATTGCAACGTAAAACAGATGAATTAACTGATTAACTAATAGTATATTTGTTTTACTTATGTCTTACATCTAGTACACTATTTGTCATTTTGTTCCACCAACAAATTCACCAAACGAAGGTAGAACCCCCCCCCTCCCCAACCCGCGGCCAAACCATGGATGACCGAGTGACCTGACTTATGCCTGGGTGTCAGCTTTGTAATTGACACTGCAGCTGCGCGCATATGCAGTACAGCGTCACTGCTGATAACAGGCAGCAAGGCCGCCAACAACACCAGCAGATTGTGGTCGCCTCACAAAGGGATAGGAATTTTTGCGCGCAACACCTGCCAAGGCCGATGTAATGTTTGCTTCCAGATTGTTAGAGCTTGGCCGATTCTGATTCTCTACTGGTCGTTGTAAAAATGAGGGGAGGGAGAAATCCGTAAATTTCATTCTACTGTGTGATGGAGATATTCTCCGAGCCAGGAGTCCTTAAGAGGCATGTGTACCAGTTTCCAATTCCCGCTTTTGAAGCGCAGGAACGGCGGAGTGAAGAGACATAGTACCACTCCCGACGATAGGCACATGGTCTATATTCGCAGCACGCTAAACTGGCGTGCAATGTTTTCGTAGAATTCTTTTTCCTATGGGAATTTAAGAGGTTACCCTAAAATGTAATTTTATATATAGTATGAAGTAAAGACCAATCTACGGGCCTTATCTTGCAATTTACGAATTCAGGTCGTATTTTCGGACTTGCAGCAGTCTAAAAAAAAACGTTTTTCAGCCATTTCCAGAGATCCCAAAATCATGTTTATAACAAGAATACTGAATTTTGCTGATACTTGCAATCCTCAGGATGTATTCGTATTTGTCTGTACATTTGACAAATACCAGCAGTAAAAGCTACGCACAGCATTCTGAAATTTATGATAATATCACAAACTTCCTTTTGCAACTTTTCTCAGTGTGAAGTACATCATTTAATGAAATGCCGTTTGATGCTGCTGCTGAACCGTCAAAAACAACACGCAGTTTAGTTGTTGAGCTATATTTAATTACTGCATGATGAGGAATAATATATGCTACATCAGGATTCGTGATAGGACTTAAGCAAACTTGAGTTTGTGTGCACTCAGTAGGTTGAACATGTGGTATATGTGACATGTGGCCCAGTTCTTCGTACTCTCTCAGGAACTGAGTGTAAGGACTTGCAATGTCTTGGTGTCTGTTCAATTTCCTTTCTGTGTGTTCATACCTGACACGCGCATGTTGAAAGGATTCTCCTAATTCTGGTCGTTCTTCTTTAAATGCAAACGTAGCACAAATTTACCATCGGAGTCTCGAGTATGAGTTGATTTGTAGTACACCTCATATTTCTTTTCATCTACTGATAGTACACTTGTGGTACGCACATCTTCTATTTCCCAAAACCGTTGTAGATGGACATCCAAATTATTTTCTCTTACCAAAACTGACACAGAAGGACTAGGAGCAGGATCAGAAGCAACCATGCCGCTCACAACCCAGCCAAACACACTATGAAATGCGTTGGGCTTGCCTACAACCTTCCAGCCAGTCATTGCATCACTCACAATGTCCGCAGCTAGCAACATGACAGTAAGCCCAGGAGCATTGAAGCAGGGATCAGCTAACTTTAAATCTTGCAGATGACTTACAGCACTCTGAGCAAGTTTTGATGAAGGCATGGGGTGTGTGATGTCTTTCAAAACGGATTCTTTGACATCTAAACTCATGTGTTGAGAGTTATTAGGTTTGACAAAACAATGCACAATTCGTCTTGATCCAGATACAGGGGTCTGCCCAACACCAGATAGATCTATTTGGTCTTTGTGGCGGCGCAGTCCTAACTGCTGGACACATCTTTCAGATATGAAAGACACCTGTGATGCACTATCTAGCAAAGCTCTTAATATCTGAAACTGCCCACTGCTGTCTCTAACGTGTACGAAGGCTGTTGAGAGCAAAGTTGTAGTTTGTCTTTCCTGATGGTTAGACAAATGTAGTGTTTGGCTCTGGTATTGAGTGTTTTCTAAAGTAGAAACCTCAGATTTTGTATGTTCGGTTGCTGCCTGCTGCTCACGGGATGAATCATGACTTAAATGAAGCAATGAGTGATGCTTCTTTTGACACTGTCTGCGCGTGAACTTTTACATACATTTTAGTGCACTGTGATGTGCTTCAAACAATTGAAACACAATGATTGTTCCCTCACAAACCTGACTCTATCGTGAATAGACTTGGTTGAAAACTGGTCTCATTTACTCAAGTGGTGTCTCTCCTTGCACAAGGGACATTTTACGTCATCTTCAACAGCAACAAGTGCTGTACCTTTACTCTGTATGTGTTTAGGAACAACCTTTATATTGGATGCTGAAAACTTATTATTTATGCTGCGTGTGCTCACTAATTGTACATTCTCATTAGCCACGGCGTAACGTTCCAAAAATGCTAACAAGGATTCATAACTTGGCAAATCTTTATCAATAGACAATTCACACTCTTGGCGAAGTGAAGGCTCAATTTTTTTTCAAGAAAAATATTTAACAATAAAAAGCTCAATTCAGAGACTAGGAATTATTCAGCACTCAGGGCATTGAGGTTTTCACGCACACCACTGATAAATTTTAACATTGATTCGGGAGGGCTGGTAGAAACTCTTGGCAGATGTAATATATTCTGAACATGCAATGTGGCTGTAATACGCACATTTTTGTACCGCCTTTACAACATTGAGTTGTCGTTAGTAATTGGTATATTACTAACCGATTCCTTAGGCTCACCCTTTAGACATCCAATATGATAGTGCAACTTCTGGACATCAGATAGAGACGCATCTTGATGGATCATGGATTTAAAAAGCTCTGAAAAGGAGGCCCACTTAGCACGATTGTCCGCAAACACTGGAAGAGGTAGACGTGGCAATACTGAACGAGTACCTGTATCTGGCCCACGAGAGGTTATGTCGGCTAGCTTAACTGTACATCTGTTATACTGAACACGCAAATGCTGGTAAACTCTTTCAAAGCTCATAAAATCATCTGTGATACCTTGTAAAGATCTGGACTCTGGTTTTGGCGGGACAGCAATCAAAGCAAAGTAATTCGCTAAAAACTCGTCTCGTTTGAACGATACCTCATCCAGTATTATCATAAACTCTTCAAGTTGAATCGTATTTTGCTCCGCTTCAGTTGACATCTCGTTAGCTTCTTCTAATTTGGCAATAACGTAGTCAATGGCAATACCGTAATCAAATAAAATTAATTGTAAATCAGTTGTTTGCTGCGCCATAGCGACCGTTGAAACACAAGCGCGCACGCGGTAATGTAGCACTTTGTTTTAGTTTCACAGTTTAAAACACGAATCTGGTTGCACACATCTCAATCCGGCCCGGAGGACCAAAATGTTTTTCTCATTTGAAGTGAAGGATGGCACAAATAAAACACAAACTCCCGGATTGAGACTCATCACAAAACATTGCACTTTATTCTCACAACGCCATTTTGACTACTACGCGTACACCAACTCAACACAATGAAAGTTGCCACCAACAAATAAAATGTTTGTAAGCTACAAATATCCCCAACACTCAGAGAACCCCTTAAATTGTAACAATAACATATTGTAAACATATGCGTTTATCCATATTATTTCGCGAAACGGAAATAAAAAGGAATCCTATAAGAAAACTAATCAACGAACACTATCATTGTTTGCAAAAATTTCAAGACAAGTTATTTTGTGAATATACTTTAAGTTACTCAGAAAAAAATACATAGGCTCCACATGCGTATTCCTCACAGCAAAATTAGACTTAAATGAAAACATCCCCAGTAGCAAATTTTGGTTGGGCCAACACAGGCCCAACGTTTGTTTTCAGGTTGGGCCAACGTTCGAAAAAATACGTTGACCTGACGTCAAAATTACACTCGGGTCTACGTTGACCCAACATCGGTTATTTGGTTGGATGGTAAACCAAAAACATTTGTCCAACAATGGCACAACGTTGGTTTTTGGTTTCATGCTAACTAGTTTCCTACTAATCACAAACAATTTGAAATATTGCATTACATCAATTGTATGCATAGTGCCAACGTTGGATGAACAAAAAATGAATAAATTATTGCCTTAAAAAAACAATTTAAGCCAAATATATGTAATTCTGTTTTCTCTAGTGCTTTCATGCACATCAGAAACTACCTAGAGTGAGTAAATTGGTTCAACAGACATACACTGGGATCGAACCCACAACCTTTGATGTTACACCTACTTCTTTCGTGTTGTTGATCCACTATCTTACTGCTTACCCTACGACGTCAAATAAGCAAAGTATGTTAACCTATTTTCTATATTAGTTAAGCAATCACAGGCTATGTTTACGTTTACAAAATTTTTTAAATAACAAATCTAATTATATAATTATAAAGCTTTCCATTTGATGTATTTTCGATGTATATTCCTACACTTGACACATTGCATTCAATGAAATATTTGTAATTTTTCGGTCACTTTGCCACTTAAATTTCGTAACCGATCAGTAAGCAAACGAGTTAAAAATTAGATACGTAGTGTTTGTGCATTAAATAAATAAGCAAACATAAAAGAAGGTTATATATTTAACAAAATTATTGCTTTACAACATTGAACAAACGCAAATCATAATACTAAAATCCAACGTGTATAAGAACCAACTAGTTGTTAACGTTGAAAACTACCATAGAAAGGTTCAAAACATGGTTCTTTTAATAAAGATGATTATAAAATATTTGCACACTAAGAAATCGGGTACAGATAATTTTACATTTCCAATTTAAAAACAGATTTCTGTTATAGAGATACTATTTGTTAAAATGTTGGGCCAACATAAAATTAAGTACCAGTATAAAAACATTTCAAATGTTCAAATATTTGCTCTTCCAGTGTTTAAGCCTAGAAAACTATTGATAATATACGGGATTGTATCCTCTTTATATGTTCTTAAATGTTTTAGCATTATTTTCATTAAGTTTATTAATTTGGGTTTTTTCTGTAAGACAACGTTGGCTCAACTTTGTCACATTTGCTAATAACTGACTGTTGTCATTCTAAAAACTTTCCAGCAGTCCACCAACCAAGTGAAAGTTACAAAAAATACTTTAGGAGTTTCTTTTTCATAAATGTGGTATTATACGTATGTCAATGCATATTTTAGCGCTAATGTCATTAAATGTGTTAAGTTGGATTTCGGTTGTAAAACAACGTTGGCCCTACATGGTCATAATTCATAATGACCAGCAGATATTTTGCCAAAATTTTTCTAACATACTAACTACAAATGCAAAATTACAATAAACAATAATTAATACAGTGTTCTTTTAATTAAGAGGCAAAAGTATTTGTGTTATGAAAGGTATACAAATTATTCTTATAAAACTTATTAAGTTGAAAATCAGTTGCAAAATAACTTTAGCCCAACATTCTCATATCTGCTGAAGACCAAATGTTCTCATTCTGACATTTCTCCAACATTCCATCAACGAATAAAAATTGACATTTACTATATTTCACAATATTTATTTAATTAATTATGCTATTATAAGTCAGTTACTCAAAGTCCTACCATTATCTTCATGAAATTTAATAAGTTGGACATTGGTTTGTAAAATACCGTTGGGTCAACAAAGTTGCATTTGTTAACCAACGGTTACATTTCGAACATTTTGACATAATTCTACCAACGAACAAAAACCTAAAATAAAAAAATTTTGCAGTTTAATTTTGATTAATAGGTGAAGTTGTGTATAGTATGTTCATGCATTATTTTAACAAAATTTCTCTAAGTTGGTTTTCGGCTGGCAACATTAATTTAAAATACGTTTTCCTACACAACCGATTTCCATTATTGCCAACTAAAAACCAACGGTTGGTTTAACGTGTGTTTTCAATCACAACATATTTTCACCCTTTCCAACCAATTTACTCAACGTATGTTGCTATTGGGGATACGACTAAACATCTTAAATGCAATCCATGGTTGGTACGCCCTGTTCAAATATAAGAGTAATACGAACAGACGATATCACTTGAAACAGAAAGTATGAACAACGACATTATGATAGTATTCTGGCTGCAAAAAGTGTTGCAGCTCTAATGCTGCGATTAAACGCTGTGGAGCAAATGGTTACATGTTAAATAAGCGGATATGTTAAAACTACTGAATCACAATTGCCCTTCACGCACCCATTTCGGAGGAGTAAATTATAAAACTACACAACCACAAAATACTACACTCAATGGGTATAATTTTCGAATAAATGTATGTGTATTTGGTGCCGACACATGCACACGAAAACAATTTAAATTAGATCTAAGTTAAATATGAAAAAAAAAAAAAAAATTAGAAGAGACTTGTGAGTAAACTGATAAGAATAATCTCAAATTTCAAACCTTTCCCGAAATATATTTTGTTTAGCAAATCAATCGAGGCAGTCTTGTTAAAATTACGTGATGTAGAATATTTTTATTTTATTTTGATTTTTGAAGGGGGGAAATATTATGGAAAGGAACAACAATACATTTGGTCACATGACCAGCACAGGACGACCAATGAAATCCTCCCTCCTGTACGAATTTTACGTCTGTGCACTGCAAAATTGGACACGATATATTTCCCTACTTCATTCGCGACACAGTTTGAGTGAGCAATTAATTATCACATACGATTATGTCTAAGATCGCAGTATTACATGAACTCTGCATTTATCTACGTGGCGACACAGTCCAGATATGTCAACTGGTTCAATGCAACAGTAACACAAATAATGTGCCGAAGTTCTTCATAACAAGGCATGGTGTTTCTTGGCCGTGTGCTCCCCGGATTAATTTTTGGACAACAACTATGGTACATACAGGTAGGCCACATAGCAGGAAGGTTTTGCTTACAACTTTTCATACGCATTTTTCTAGGACTGATATTGTTGTGGATATGAACATTTACTTTACAACTAAGATATGTAAAGAATAAACTTTAGAAATACGTACAACACCTATAATGGGCACTTGAATGTGTACCGTTCTTCGAATACTTTTCTTAAGCAGACAACTTATGTACACTTAGCAGTTTCGAAACAATCTCGTAGCAGCTAAATTTGTACGCATTGATCGCCGGCTTGGGCAGACGCGATGTTAAGCGACTAACACTATGGCACAAATTGCCTGTACAACTTAAGTATGCAGCAAAACAGGGCAAAATATGCAATATTTTCCGAGGCCGCTCATGCGAACTCTTACGTACAGATATTGTTCGGTCTTGTGTACTGTGAGTTGAGATGTTTCGTCACGTCTCCCGCTTGTGTCACATTCTAGCTAGAATGTGACATGCGGCATGGTTAGGGGAAGGACCTCAAGTTTGTGAAGGGACTCGAGGATCAAGTGCCTGAGAGCAGAGAAAGTGAACGATCGTCTCCAGCCTGTGACTGTTCTACAGTCATGTGTGACAGTGAACAGTGTGTGAAAGTAAATGAAAGTATAACTAGATTTGATTACAGTTTTAATAAGATATGCTCTAACGATCACCAAGTTAAGGGCATCCTACCCGTAAAAGTTATATTATATTTGTGCCAAACACTGTTAAACTTTTGCACATTAGATAACACGTTAATTAACCAAATATAAAAAATTAAACCCCACAGCTTTTGCATAATCACTCATCGAAGTTACAAAATTGCAATTGCGGTGTAGCCATAATAAAAAAAGTTAATAACTAATTCATTTAAAATTACAGGAACTGAATATCAGATTATGTAAGCATTTAATGACATTTTTGACAAAATATAGTTTTGAAAATTTCAGTAGTAGCTAAAAATTCCATATAATGCAAAAATGTACTCATTTCCATCAAAATTTTAAAAATACGAAAATGTATCGCTTCGTGTTTACAACAGTGTCTTGGAGTAGCTGACATATTTTAAGTATCAATATGAATTATCTCGTTTCTGCAAGTTAATTATTTTTTATTATTTTGGCTACACCACAACTGCCATTTGGTGACTTTGATAGTTGGTTATGCTAAAACTATGGGACCTATTTTTTTGTATTTGGGGAAATTACATGTTATCTGTTGTGTAAACGTTGAGCAGTGTTTGGCACCAATATAAAATATTGCATTTTTCGGGTCCAACGTCCTTGACATATGTAGCCAATGTTCGAAAACAGTTGACTACACACCTTGCAGCAAGTTAAGACAAGTGTGTAAATGTTATATGAAATTTATTGTAACGTCTTACGTTTATCTAATTTTATGTGAAACACCTGCACATGTCCCAATACGTTTACCTACGAAAATAACACTCACTTGTAACTATGAGTCTGTGATTTAAAAAATGCATCTTGTTTTTTAGAAATATGTTTAAGGCCCCCCCCCCCCCACGCTTAGTCGGTTATTGCTGACCTTTATAGACTACTTAAAGTATAAATAAACTCGAAAGGCACAACAATTGAAGCCTCCTACGGCCTTTACTACATACTTTATTTAACAATTTTTCTATTAGAAAACCGCCGAAAACAAAATCACAAATTTGGCCGGTTAGTAGAGATGATACGGTTCTAGTGGAGCATGCCGGTGTGACCCTTATCGCTTCCCGGGTTCCACACCTCGAGTGCGAACATGCTGCGTAAATTAAATAGTCTGGACTTGCATTCTAACGGAAACTGCATCAGACCAACACTACCGTAATTCGTTAAGGGCGCGGTCTACCGCAATTTTAATCACCATTTTTTTTTTATTTGTACCATTTTTTTCCTTATTTTAGACACAAAATGTGACTAAATTTGGCTTCTATGAATTATTTATCTCTCATTGTTTTCGCGTAATGGCTTGTTAAAGTAATATTTTGCATGTTTCCATTTTAAAGCACTACACTAAAACCAACTGATATACCAAACTAAAACAATCACAGTAGATAAAGACATTGCAGGCTACAATGTCATGCTCATAAAATAAAGAATAAAAATTGTGTTTAAAAAAATTATTGAATGTTTTAAATAAATATTTTAAATCTCTGCATTTTTTTAGATACTAATATTTTTTTTCTTTAATTTTATGAGCATGGCATTGTAGCCTGCAATGTCTTTATCCACTGTGATTTTTTTTTTTAGCTTGGAACATCAGTTGGTTTTGGTGTAGTCCTTAAGGCGAAAGCCCCTTATAAAACTTGGCGTCAGGCATGTCACAAATAATAAGAATTTGACATATACGACAAAAATACGAGTTTGAGAATTTGGAGATGGGAAGAGCACACATCCATCGTCATTTTAACGCCAAGAACAAAATAATTTGATTGTTAGTCTTCCAATACAAATTGTTATAAGCACCTTGTTTTTTTACCTAAAATATGAACTAAATTCAGCTGTAAGTGACATATTATTTTAATTTTTTAATGCTGACTTCCAAGTAATGTGTTCCTGGGGTTAATCTTCCCCTACTGAACCCTAATTAATCTGTCAAAAGAATCTCAACAAATTATAATTAATTATTTTTGGCATAGGAGTGCCTGAAATCAAACCATTTACAATTAATATTAGAGAAGTTTTCTTACATATATAGTTTCTAAAATATTCATGTGACGTGGTCTGACACATACTTTAATGTTGAATTTTTTCAGAACAATGCATTGATAATTATAGATGTAGGAGCTAAAATTTAAATAATCACGCACTACTCAGCTCTACACGACTCCAGACGTGGTACTCTGTCTCTCTCGCACGTCGCGCCCAGTTCCTCAACTGCTTCTCGTCCGGGCGGCCGGGAAGGAGGATGGCGAGGCTAGCAGGCTGTGCCGTTTGTTCGTTCTCCTATTACATGCTTATCTCGTGCTGGGTAGGAGCTGCGAGTGTCGCACGATATTGATAGCATATACAAATTTCAACATATAATTTTACTATGGTAGCTTCGCTTGGCTGTGAACGCATATGAAAATGAAGTTACAGAGTTTGTAAAACTTGTGTTGTGCGATAGGATGTAAATCGAAGCCTCCGCCATCTAGAGCTAAAAAGAGAAGGTTTTACGACAATAAGTTGAAGAATATCGACAAGAGAAGTTCCGTGACGAAGGACGAACTTGCGTTAGTCTGAACGGAAGTTATTTACTGTATGACGCAGGTTAATTTTATAAGTAACATCACGAACACTCTGGTTTTATGGATTTAATTTATATTAAACCGTGCGTAGACACAGTTCGAATTATATGTTACAACAAAAATTGCAAATTATACACTTGCTCACATTATGGTGGAAGATAAGACACATAATTTGTAGGCACATTACCGTGACTTCCGTTTCAAAAGCGTTCCTGCTGTAAAAAAAAATAAAATAAAAATGCCACATGAATATTAACACATTCATCTGTAAAGTTTCTACGTTCAGTTATTTATCACCATTATTGAACTACGTTCAATATTATTTGAGGCCATGTACATAGAAAGTGTTAAATAAAAATTAGTAAAATATTACGAATTTCAAAGTGACATTACTCCATTAATTGGTTAGTTTATGTCATTGTTAGCAGGTTAAATTGTTAAAATATAATTTTTCCGTCCATAGAGTTATATATTCCCGATACACAGTACTATCTTTCGGAGATAAATGAGTAACAATTCACAATTGGAAGCTATTTTTAGTGTTGTTTCATAATGAACTATGGTAAAAAATATATATATACTAAGCTATTTTTAAACCGCAGTAATAGAACTGTTTACATGTCTTTGTGGCTAATTTACGAATATTTAGGTAAACAAAAATGTCGTCATTTATTTTCAGGGAAAAGAGCAATTTGACTCAGCCGCAAATCGGCCTGCCAAATGTAATCTGTGGTCATTATTTGCCTCCTTTGGTAACAGAACATGAATACTCAGATGCAGACAAAGACACAAATCTGAACCTAATTAGCGGCCGGTTTAAAACCGATGGAAAACATTTTCTTAAGAGTATACGCAGTTTAGAAAAACATCGTTAAAGGTACTTGAAAAATCCAAGTGGATGGTTTCAGCTCATTTCATCCAAAGAATCTGGCTGTACCTAACAATTACATTTTCAGTGTCCGTACTGTTTAGAGAAGAGGTGTGTAACCAGAGAACCAGAGGAAAACAAAGTTTATAAAAATAGTAGTGACGTCTCTTTGTCTGCTACGAATCAACCCAGCAAAACAAGCATTGATTCTACTAGAATAGTTGGCACGAAAATAAAACTCGTATCCTTAACCGACGAACCAGAAGAGACTCTACCCAAGGGCATGCAAAAGATTAACTCTGCGAGACGCTGTAGTGTGGGGATTCGTATCAAATGGCGGAGGTTACTCTAACATGGAGGAAGTGTTTTCTTCTTTGGGAATCATGCCAATAGACAAGAAAACATATTACAAAACCGAAGAAAACAGAGGGAATGTAATGCTGGTCTTTTTATAAAATAAATTCTTGTTAGTAATTAGCCTATCTGTAATTTAACTTCTGAATTCGTGGTGGAAGGTTCAATATTTTTCTTGTCATTACTAGTATTCGATCCATTATATTTAGTTACGTACTGTACTAATGCGTTGCTTTCATGAAACATTAAGTCTTAAAACATTGGATTAAATTAATAACAATGTAATTATTTATTACTTGGCCATACAGAATAATTGAAACGGAATTATAGGTTAGCTCTCGAGGATGGCCACAGGTCCAAAACAACGACAATAGGCAGTCATATAATGGTCTCTAATATCTACTGAAATAAGAGTTTAGTTCTTAACATTGATACTTTTACAAAAATTGTGTATAGCAGAATGAAATAATACAAGAAAAATGTATTACGTTACAAACGGATTTATTGAATGAACTTTAGCAAATATATATATTTTCACCTTAGACAATAATTTTCTCTGTAACGTTTCTTTCTTCTATCATAAGAACTTCTACGGGCCAAAAATTTAAAGCAAATAAGTAATTTTACGTTTGTTGTTATAGTATGTATATAGCCAAAAATTGGCATGAGTTACACGTACAATAGCGGAAAATTTATGGGGGTCCTAAAAGGTTGACCAATCCGAGGTTTCGGTTTTTGCAGTGAAAATATCGAGACTGCAATTTGGACAGCAAAAACAGCGTACATTTCAACTTTATTGCTCAAGAACATCTTACTATAATGGCACTCCTATTAATATTTACCTTTAAAAGAGTTTTATACAAAATGATATTAATACACCATGGTTAAGTTAACATTTAACTTAATGTTACATAGTAAATCTTACTAAATGTTCATTACCTTTCATTTCCCAATACGTTATATTTCAACTCTCAGTATTTACTACCATCGTAAGGTGGCGGACCAGTGGTACTCAAAACCCAAGTTTCACAAATTTGTGTAAACATGCCACTGAAACCTTTGTTTCCATACTACCAAACGTATGTTTCCGAAAGCTGAAATTCGGTTGAATGTATGAAAATTGACCCAGGAAGATTAAATTGACCTAATAAAATGAGTTTGTAAACGTAATATGTATATTTGTCTTCGAAGAAAACATTTTGTTGGGTCAAAGAAATCGTCCTGTCAAACTAATGATTTCCATAATTTTACAGTAGCTCTTGAATTATGTAATCAATTTTTAAAACATTTTTAACCGATATTGTAAAGTCGTTCTGACCATCTTGTTAAAAATCGTTTTAATTGTGTTGCTGAAATTTTTCTGAAGACAGAAATTGTTATAATGTTTCGTACTTATTGAACAGCGAGTGCGACTGCCGGGCGTATGTAATGTCTCGAAGGCCCTCAAATTATATGCATTCCCTTTGTTGAATACGTTTTCCTATGAATATCTTATATCAGAAAAGAGAACACGCATTCCTTTTGCCATGGATAACAAGGGTGGTGACTACGAGACTAAGAGTTTTCCGTACTTGTTAAAAAAAATTAACTCCTACAAAACTACAGAAATTAAATTTATGGGCCGTAACTTCCCAGTCCGTGAAATGCGTTGCAGAGAGTTACGGAACTACATATAGTTACTAAACTATTAAACGCTCTTCAACGATTGTGTGCGTTAAACAAGAAAAAAGTAGGAAATCACGTTACTTTACCTCCTTGATTTGAAATCATCTTTGTAGTAATAAATTAAGTATATCGTCGCATGGTGAAGAAATGTTAGCTTTACGCGTGCAGTGTAAGACAATAAATTTATAAAACTCAGTGCATACCTAACAGTAAATGAAGAATGGGAGTACCTGTATGAAAATCTGCCCTCTCATTTTTGTTCCTTGAAAAAATTAGTTGGCTGAGTTTAATTGCTTTGTGTTTCATAAGTACCATTAACAAAATTACCGTGTACATTTTATAAGCCACGGCAAGGTATGCCGCTGTGAAATAGAAATCTTCCCTGCAGCCTTTGATAACGTGTAACATGATACAAGCTTCTCCCGTGGCACGGCCAGCACGCCCGGTCTGACTACACGGCGCAGACGCAGAGCTTCAGTCAAGCAATACAGTAGGGGAAATGGAGTTCACTTCTGCGCGCAAGCTTTATGAAATAGTGCATGCAATTGCCGCGTCGCGGATTTGATTCACACCAGTCGCGTCTCCCCTTTCTCCTTAAAACGGAAACATGCAAAATATGACTAACAAGCCATTACGTGAAAACTATGAGATAAAAAAATTTCATAAGAGCCTAATTTAGTCACATTTTGTGTCTAAAATAAGAAAAAAATATCTGGTACAAATAAAAAAATGGCGATGAAAATTGTGGTAGACCGCGCCCATAACAATCGCCGTAGCCGATCACACTCAAGGTTCCTGTCGTTATGTACAGTTGCGTGAAAGATTCTTGTAACTACCTCGTTGTGTCGAAGTTAAACAAGTACTTCTTTGTGAAGGCCGTTTTTGTCTACGATGTCTACCATACAAACTGTAAAAGCCATCATTATTTATTTTTTTAGAACCTACCATATTATTAGTTTTTTAATTAAACGACAGGGCTTAGATTTCATTTACGAGATTTTGTACGATAAATATCGAATTATTTGTTTCTTTATCTCGCGTCGTGTATATTGCGCTTCGTCAGGTTTTACACGACAAAAAAGTGCTTACGAAGCCTATGTGCCGGATGCAATTTTTCGCGTTTTTTGGCGCGGAGAATGGCTAAACTAGCGTACTGTTTTTTTAATTTTACTCTTTTCTCTGTGAGACTTAAGGCGGCAATCCAACAATTTTTTTTATGAAAAGTTTGCAGTAAAGTCCAGAGCACGTTTCTAGTGTTGTGTTTTTATGAATCCTGGCGGTATTTTTGTAGTTACAGTTGCCTGAAACCCTGTGTTTGGACTCAAAATGTTTTAAAACATATTCTGAAACGCTCCTCATGCACTTAATGAGAAAATAGAGCGTTTCTTTTTTTATTGTGACCAAGAGATGCAAGCCGCAAAGAAATAGTGATTACAATGGTCGTTATATTCTAGCATGTTACCCAATCTTACGAACTTGGGGCGATGGAATTTCACGCAAATGTTTCTGTTATCCATTACGCAATCAACTGAAATTATCATAACATCAGTACAATTTTTTCGCCGGTATATATTTTTTTCCTCATTATTTGACAGCTATGTCAACTAAATCTGGAAGTAAGACAGCACTTTAAGCTGTATGTGTTTGCGTGTGAACTCGTTTCGAACAAAATTCGAGTCGTATTATTCCACTAAATAAGGTGTACAATGCCTAGCACGAAACATATATATCGTCGTAATAAGTCTGCTTTTAACGTCACAGGGCGTGGCGCATACAATCAGACGAATATACGTGAGGTGACTTTGAAACACTGCGCCTATCGAAGATCTCAAGTTCAAGAGGCAATCGTGAATAAAGCGCATGGCTTGGTTTATGATGAAAAGATACCGATCACAATATGTCAGTGCGTCATTATGTTACAAAATGGTTTTATTGTGTAAGTCGTATTTATATTAGTGGTTCCTAAGTTATTATTAGTTTGGGGGTTTCACTCAGATGGTAGCTACACTGTGGGTTTATTTAGATATTATTTAGGGTTAAATGACTTTAAGACAGTTATGGTTAAACGGGCATTTACTATACTACAGTGGCAGGTACTCTGAATACAAAATAGGTTACAAAGTGTTCTATTTATTTAGGAGGGGAGCGCAATATTA
>PNEQ01017956.1:0-38819 GCA_003012365.1 Medauroidea extradentata | reverse complement strand
TGTAGTCTGTGTGTGTGTAGTCTGTGTGTGTGCAGTCTGTGTGTGTGTAGTCTGTGTGTGTAGTCTGTGTGTGTGTAGTCTGTGTGTGTAGCCTGTGTGTGTAGTCTGTGTGTGTGTAGTCTGTGTGTGTAGTCTGTGTATGTGTAGTCTGTGTGTGTAGTCTGTGTATTTGACTGTGTGTGTGTAGTCTGTGTGTTTGACTGTGTGTGTGAGAGTGAGAGACACTTAGGCTGGTTTTCCGTACAGTGAAAGACAACTTGTATTTGCCTCCACTGCAGCGATAGGCCGCAATGACACTTAATTGTACGTCTTGCAATGAGACTTCTTACGATCAACACAACCTACAGAGTTTGCTGTTCAAGTGACCTATTTTGTTACTATATTTTTGCACTGTTTTTACATGAAGCTCCCGGAAATCAGTTAAAACCATACTGTTCCACAGAAATGTGTAGGGATAACTTCTCACAATTATTTCAGATTGCTAGCTGGCTGCAACGAACACATGACTGCACATGCCTGTGTGCTGGAGCTATAGCAGTCGTACGGTCCAGTGTCACTATGGCCAAAATGTTCTCCCCTGAATTTGTCTACTTCTCCCTCGCTAGTGACAAGAGTCAACAAATCCTGACTACAAAATTAAAATTTACTTACGTAACATGATCGGGACTAGCCACTGTAGGATAAGTACCCCAACATTAACAAGATGACTAATACCCTTAGGAACTAACAAACTCGCAAAATTAAGCAGTGCCCTGTAACACGACTCATGAAGAAGTGGACGCCACACTCAGAAGGCTACCACAGTTTACTTAAAGGTAAATTTGAGGCATAGTCATAAAATTGATCAGTGATATTTTAGAAGATTGTTTTGAATATATGTTTCTTATATATTACATCATTTAAAGTATTTTTTGTTAATAAGTAATGAAATAAAACTGATTTTTTTTATTTGGCATAAATGGTAAAAACAGTCTGTGGTGAAATGACAAAGTGAAGTTCATGATAAGGAGCAACATTTACAAGATTTGTGTGAGCTCTGACTAAAGGCAAAAAGCCTTAACACTTATAAGAAGGAGACCTTAGCTTGTTTGGTCGGGTTAGAAAAGTTCGCGCCCTTCACTGGACGTGAAGAGTGCTATCTTTATACTGACAATCAGGCACTAAGTTGGGTACTGAATTATCCAAATCAACTTGGAAAATTACGACGTTGGGTCCTTCATTTGTCGAGGTTTAAATATAAAATACATCACGTACGTGGTTCGGAAAACATAGTCTCTGACATTCTGTCATTCACGTTTTATCCCACTGATTACTGTGTCAAGCTGCAGGAGCACACGGAGTTCAGTGTTTTGTTACAGAGTTTTCCAGAATGCTTACAAGCATTAAATATTGTCAAAAGGATTACACTTATTGCAATCAGGTTCAATGAGAATTGCTTGCCGGACAAGTGCCATACCTCCTCGAAAATGATATTTTGTATTTTAGCGGTACATTGGGACATGCTCCAAGATACTAGGCCACGCCACCCATGGTCCTTCAATACTACCATGACTAAGTGTTAGGAGGACATTTGGGTATCAACAAAACATTTTTAAAAATTTCTGCTTCTTTTGCTTGGTCAAATTTTAAAACAAGCAGTAGCTAACTATGTGCGTAGCTATGAAGATTGTCAAGAATGTAAACAGCAACAGCAGACCAACTTCAGTACAGATGCCGGGCAGTTTCCAGATGGACCATGGCACATAGCACATTTGGACATTTTTGTACCCTTTGTTACGTTCTGTGAACATGGTAATGTGTGTATGTACTAGTTCTAATGGGTACCTACACTAAATTTATATTCTTACTACCTTTTTCGTAACTTGATGGCGGACACTATTGTAAAGTCGTTAACTACTCACGTTTTGGCAACTCTTTGGTGCTCCTGTGCACATTGTGACGGATAACGCCCGGTACTTTGTTTATGGCATCTTTAAGGACATGTGTTTTAGATGGGCATCGAAACACTATATGTCGAGTCCGTATTATCCAAGAGGTAACCAGGTGGAGCATTTTAATAAGAACCTAAATGGGTTCCTTACTATCTTCTGTAAGGATGATCAGACCTATTGGGATAGGGACTTGGAACTCATAAATTTGGGTTTCAACTGTACATCACATGAGTCCACTGGCGTCGCTCCCTGTGTTCCGTTTTCAGGGTTCCATCCCTCCCCTCCCATCTCATCCTAAATATTTCGGGTCTTTGCTCTCCTTCTGCTCCTTCCACTGAGGCTGATTGCGATCGGATGAGTGGGGAGGTGGCACGGCATCTCGCCATCGCGAAGGAAGAGTTTTTAAGTCGCTCGATTAATGAGCGCGTGCACCCACCTTTTGTTGTAGGAGATAAAGTACTTTGTGGAACTTTTACATTGCCTGATGCAGCACTAACGTAAGAGCTAAATTCTTGCCTAAATATGTAGGGCCACTCATTGTTAAGCATTTCTTCGATCCAAATACTGTAATGTTGAGTCTACGAATTCCCTTAGAGGACATCGGATGGCTCATGTTTCACATTTGAAACTGTTTTAAGACAGAGTTGAATAAGGATTGCTGATATTGCACAGTATGGCAAGATTTATTTTTAAATTTTGTATAATGTAATTAACTGATTTGGGTAGTCCTATGATTTGATTGTAACTTAAATTTTTTTTTTAACTGTCATTTTGATGGAGAAGTGTTCAAGCATTTAGGCACATGTCCTGTCTTGATCCGTTATCTCTTTCTCTCCATTTTCCATAGTTGTTTTCCTTGCTTTTCTCCCCACTCACTTGTTTTTTTCTTTTTCAATGTTCCAACGATCTTACGCCACTACACATTGTGGGAGTTTGCTGCGCTTCAAGAGCCATCAACACAGTCCACATGCCACCGGCCGGTATGACACTATATCATTGCAGAGAAGAGCTTCTGCTTGTAAGGCTGGGAGCTGTATTCTGTTTACTCTCCTGTCCTCCACCTGCTTTACTTCTGCACTCAGCTGGGTGCTATAGGACTGCAACCTAGGGGTGAAGTCCTGCCGCTCGCAACTTCTTCATACTGTGGGCTACAGTAACAGTTTATGAACACGTATACGTCATTATGCTACAAGATATTCATCTTGTGTGTTATTTGGTTTTGCAATCTTTGTTTATCTATTTGTCTACTTGTTTGACTTCTAGCCTGGTAGACTGTGGTAGGGAGAACTGACTTTTTGAGTACACCTATTGGTGCTTTTTGTGAGCGAGATTGTGGTAGCCCTCTGAGTATGGTGACGGTGGCACTGTGGCTGTCAGACTTTATGGGAACCTAATATGTTCTCATCGAATGTGTCTTGGATTGTGTCCTCTTTGTTTCCCTTCACTGTATTCCTTTCATTTTCCCTCCCTCTCCCTTTTCCTTCGCACATGCTCTGTGAGCCGTCAGTGGCCAAGTCGGTTCTAGGCGTCGAGTGGAGCATCCACTTCGTCATGAATCATGTTGGAGGGCACTGCTTAATTTTGCGAGGATGTAAGTTCCTAAGAGTACTTAGCTGTCTTGTTAGTTGAGTATTTATACCCTTTGGTGGCTACAGCAGTTATTCCCGATCATGTGACGTGAGTAAATTTAAATTTTGTACTCAGGATTTCTCTATATTTTCTCATTCAGATGCCGTCTGTTGAAAATCATTTTTTCAGACCTAACTGTTTTAGGATAACTGTTGCATTTCCTTTTTATTGTGAACTTCTATTGATTTAGCAGATATTTTCATAACTGGAAATAGATATTTGCTGCTAGCACTTATCCGTGCACTAGGGAACAGATATTCAACTGTAGGATAGCTCTTTGATTAATACAGAAGTGTTGAATGCACGAGAAATACCAAGCGGAACGAGGTTAACTTAGGCCTGTCGTGCGTGGTTAAGTCAGTTTGATATTCACAACGTTATTTCAGATTATGTAAAAAAAGGGATAAATATTGATTGAGCAAGATAATTAAAAAGGTAACAACAAATTTGTCACACCTGGTTTGGAGTTTCAGCGACCTTTGTGGAATTAGTACTTGGTACTTGCTCACAACATGTTAAAGTGTCAAAATGTGTGTATCCGCATGCATAAAAAAATGTGTTGGAAGTATTTGTATTGAAGTGAATCTGGGTATGGTCGGAGGGCATTAATTTGATAAATGCTTGTTCAACTATTAATGGTACAGCTTTTAAAATACGGATAAACCCTTGTACCTTCCGCCGAAGATTGTTAATCGTTTTCAAAAACATAACTGATTAACGTTTAGAAATGTTGAAATTCTTATTTGTGCTGGTTTGATAAAAGAATTATGTCCACTTTGACAATATTTAGTTTGGAGAACGCTAAGTACAAAACGTTGTAATCATATCAATAGGAAGGAGAAAATTCCTCAGCCGTGTAAAGCTACGTAACGTAAATTTTTTAATATTTACATTAAGATTTATCTTTGTACCATTACTCATTTTAGTTTTCAAAATTATGTGGTTTGCAACTATAAGGTGCATCAAAATTGTGGCAACTTTAAGAAAATTTTTGGGTAAATTATTGTGGATTTGTACTACGTATTTACTTTTTGGCATTTATATACGCCATAACCTCTTTAATGCAAAGTACCGTAAACTTTAACTAGTCATTGTTTATGTATGTTATAGAAATATATATAATTATAAAAGTCAGTAGTTTGACGTGTTCTTTATGTAACTAAATTTCATGTTCAAGAAAGATGTTCACTTAATATCCTAGTTTACATTTTGATGTATTGATAATTTCACGTTGTTGGTTTCAAAGCATTTCGTGATTGACATGTCTTATGTTACAAATTTCTCAATTGCTTGGCTAGATTTACAGAATCAAAATATGGTTTAACTTCTGCCTCCACATTATTCATTAGGATATATTTGTACTGCTTACAACACATATAACAGAATACCACGAAACATTTATCTACAAGGCTAAGACTGTAGAAACTATGAGCAGGTTAGAAACTGTGTCCTTCCATCTCTTATCCCCCTCTCCATATATACATATGTGGAGACAGATGGAGAGAGGAGGATAAGTAAGGTGAATGATATGCAAATGGGGCAGCGACAGAATTAAAGGACATGGAATACAAAATCCTTGAGAAAACCCACCAATCAGCAACAATATTTGCATACTTTCCGCATGCCCAAATCTGGGAAGACTCTGCCGGGATGCAACCCAGTTGCCTTAGTGGGAGACTTGAGTTGTGACCACTAGACCGCTGCGGCCCTCTACATTGCCCTCGTAAGTGTCAAACTTGCTTGTTTATGTCAACTCCAAAATAATACATATTCACACTAAACAGCAACCGCACAAACATTAATTATATTAACTAGGGTATATTTTGATAAACAGTATTTTACTTTCTACACTTCACTAAGTCTCGCAGGCCTCTCTGACATTAGTAAACCAATTATTGTTTGGTTGGATATTAGTGAATTTGAGTCCGCGTGTTTTAATTTCTTTTACATGGTTTCCAAACATCATTACAGGTAAATTTTGATAGCACACTTTTTTAACAAAGTCTTTGATAGATTCCGTTCCCTATTCACGTGACCTGTGATTGGTGTGTAACGACCACAATGTCAACTAGGTGTGAGGCCAAATAAATAAATACTATACAACTTCACAATTTGTTATATTTTTCTCACATATTTCACAAAAATATTGGAAATTTAAATCAGTACTGTCAGACAGGGAATTAAACTGGTTCTCCGAATTTGAGTTGAGTATCTATCAATGGCTCAAATTGCTTGGTTTTAAAACATAATTTGTGACCACATGACAAACCCAACAATGCTCGCCATTCTTTCCCTGAAGTCCTGTGAGGTTCATGTGGCTGTTCTCTGCTCTGTTTTCTTATCTTCATTATACTGGACTTGCTCACACATGATTATACTGAAGTTCTTTTTGTTGACTTCTGAATTGATGCTGAAAGCCAGATGTTTTGTGCTTCTTTGTCACAACAACTAACTACTTTAGCAAATATTTCTCTTTCTCAACTGTGGATAACTTCATAGGACCATCAGCAGCGTCCATGTTCCTCTATTTCATTACGTCTCATAACATGTGCTGTGTGAATGCTATAGTTGGTGGAGTAGTACTGGAAGAAATCTGTGACCACGACATTACGGTAGTGGAGATAAAGGTTAGTGGGGAAATGGCAGAACAGACTGGTGATAGGGTGGTGTGGCAGCATAGACAAGGGCAGGACTGTAGCCAGGATTTGTGTTTAAGGAGAATCCTGAACCTGGGATGTTCTAAATTAACACTGATACCCCCAACCGAGCAAATGGTGCAGCGGCTTTCCCCGGGAAAAATTGGATTTTCAAGGCGCAATATGTTGCTAGGTTCGAGAAGTGGGCTAAAGGGGAAAGTGTATACAACTTGTGGGAAAAATTTAGTACAATAATTGACGAAATATTGGGAACCTTTACACCACAGAAAAAAATTAGGGCTGGGGATCCGCTATATTGACGGAAGATCAAAATATTACAAAGAAAAAAAATGTATGCAAAGGCATGAAAAACTAAAGAATAAAAGGATGGCAAGAACTAAAGAATGGATGAGGCAGATGAGTACAGCTAGTGTGCCGTATTTTGTGGCACACTTCTGTTACAGTTCATCTTGTTTTCTTCAGTGTTGCGATAAAGATAATTCTACTGCAAAACCTCGGTTGCACCATCCTCTCGCCTTGACTCTGGACCATAATTGCCTTTGTCAAAACCTTAGTGTCTACATCAACAAATACAAGGTTCCTACAGTCTGAGTCAAATTTATTTCCCTGAACATTCCTTGAAACTTCCCTAACCAACATATAAAAAAAAATTCAGTTCAGCTTTACAAATAAAATGTTTCAATTGTACCACACTTTTATTTGTCTCCTCCCCTCCAGCCAATCTTGCCTCACCTTTAACACAAAAATCAGAAAGTAGACACATCATAGGACAAAATTAATTTAACTAACACAAACTCTACAAGAAATTTTCACTCAAATTAACTATGAAAAAGTGATTTTTGTTCCAGTAATAGTTTCAAGCACATTTATTCATACTTTTTTAAAACTACAACACACATTTTACGTACAGTACATACAGTATACCACAATCATTGTTGCTCTTATTATTTGATTTACAATCATTCAGAATTCAGTAGAATTATACCTGCTTTCTGACTAAAATTTAATAAAACTTCCTTTACATGAACATAAAAACTTTCCAAACACTGTGTTCACAAATTTGTGGCCTGTTTATAAAGCAAAAGGCCGCTGCTAGCTCCTGAGGCAAGGAATGGCAACTCCTTTCAGTCTTTTGAAAAATTTAAGTTTAATAACACTAGATAATGCGTTGGTGAACAATGCTGAATATTGTAAATGGTTCAGAGGCTCATTTGACTAGTTGTGTACTACTTGTATGTGTGTACTTGATACAGTTAGTTGAGTTGCCGCCAAGTTTGAGTGTGTACGCTTGTGTACGTCTGAGTGAAGTAATAATCAGTCTGAGAATACTACACTTGACGTTTTACTATCTCAAACCCGACAACAAACCTTAACAGAGGTTATGGGCCCACGAGAGTTCATCGATGCTGATTAACGAGTCGGTTCGGGACGGAAATGTGAATATTGTAAAAATTTTTCATATCGTCCGCGCCGGGAAATTGTCATGGCGTCGAATGCATTGTCCTTTGTAGTAAAGCTCAAAGGCAGAGAAAACTACGTGTCATGGAAATTCCACATGAAAGCCTTGCTGAACTTAGATGATCAATGAGACGTCATCCAAGGAACTATAAAAGCCGAAGAGGCAAAAGAAAAAGATCGTAAAGCATTGTCAAAGATATCATTGTTAGCTGAACGAGACTTAATCCATCACATAGAAAAATGTCAAACGTCAAAGCAGCCTTGGGACACAATCCGGACACTTTTTGAAGATTCAGGCCTTACCAGGAGGATAGGATTATTGCGTCAGCTAATCTTGACACGTTTGGACAACTGCAGCTCGGTTGAAGAATATGTCAACCAAATCACATCTACTGCTCAACGTCTAAGAAACATCTAGTTTGACATTTTGGACGAGCGGGCAAGCACTTTGCTGTTAGCCGGCCTACCGGAAGAGTATAAGCCAATGATAATGGGCCTAGAGAGCTCGGGGACTCCAATTACAGCAGACGCAATTAAAATAAAAATATTGCAAGATGTCAAATCTAGCTCAAACCAAGCTCAATCTTCAAACATCAATCCAGCCCTCTACAGTAATCGACCTTCCAGCTCGCACTCGCGCCAAGATGACAACAGGCATCCTAACCTCAATGGTAAGCAAAACAAACAACCCCGCAGATGCTACAATTGCAATCGCACTGGACATTTTGCCGTGGAAAATCGCAGTAAAGGGAAGTCGAGTGACGGGAACAGTAAAGGGAAAAGTAGTGACAGGAACTGTTACGGAAAATCTAGTGAAAAGAGAAGGAACACCTTTTTAGCATGTATGCTTTCTAAGGAAAACAGTGATGAGAGTGCGTGGTTCTTGGATTCATGTGCGTCTATGCATTTGACGAAAGACAAGTTGGATGATCCTTTATCAGAATCCAAGGTCAAGATACTGACTGCAAACAATGATCCTATTCCACTGAATCCATGGGAAATGTTGACATCAAGTTGTCAGTGAACAATGATGTCAGTGTCGTCACAGCCCATGATGTTCACCATGCACCGAGCGTAGCGGTAAATCTTCTTTCGGTAAGTCAAATTACCAGTAAAGGGAACACTGTAATTTTCAACAGTGATGGTGGGAAAATTATAAATGCAAATAACGAACTTGTAGCATCTGCAACATTAAAAAATGGTATCTATCAGTTGGATACATCTCTGTCTGCCGGTACACACAGAGTGTATAGTGTCACCAGCAGTGAATATTTGTGGCATCGCAGATTAGGCCACTTGAACAGAAAAAGCATGAATTAGCTGAAAGGGATGGCTAATGGGGTACAGAATCTGCAGATGAGTAATGATCCATGTGAAGTTTGTGTTAAGGGTAAGCAAGCTCGCCTGCCATTTACACGAAGCACATTTAGGGCAAAAGAACCCCTAGAATTGGTGCATGTAGACCTGTTCGGGCCCATGGGAACAGTATCCATTGTAGGGACCAAATATTTCTTTGTACTAATTGATAATTTTTCCTGACACACCCATGTGTATTTCTTGGCATCAAAGGGCCAGGTTTGTAATGTGTTTAAGGAACATTGTGCACTTGTAGAAAACCAGACCGGTCGTAAAATCAAGATCATGCGCTCTGACAATGGGACAGAGTTTGTCAACCACGAGTTCTCAGGCTTCATGAAAAGGAAGGGCATTAGGCACCAGCGTACGGTGAAAGCGTCACCGCAACATAACGGCGTCGCAGAGCGTGCCAATCATAAAATTGTCGAGAAAGCGTGGTGCCTCCTGCAAGATGCGGGACTGCTGAAAGAGTATTGGGCTGAAGCAGTATCAACAGCTGTCTACCTAAACAACAGATTCCTGACAGCAGCCCTCGAGGGGAAGACTCCATTTGAGGCATGGTACTCGAGAAAGCCAAATCTTGGTTACCTGACGATTTTTGGTTGTGAAGCCTTGGCCCAAATACCGAAAGAAAGGAGAAAGAAGTTGGACCCACGATCTGAAAAGTTAGTTTTCTTAAGCTACTGTCATGACACCAAGAGGTATCGCCTCATGAACCCCACCCCCACGAAAGTCACCATCAGCAGAGATGTTGTTTTTCTTGAAGATAAGTTGACCTCAGCACCAAATTTGAAGATATACCTAATAGAAGACACTCCACTGTTGCAGGTATTTGATGGAGATGAAGGAACGTTGCTCACTGCGGAGAAGGACCACGAAAATGCAATCTCAACTGTCAATAGGGATGAAGAGGAACCTTTCCGTGATTTTCTATAGAAGATGAGTCAGAAGTGACCTCCAAATCTGAACAGACGCGAAGATCTTATCGCATCCCTAAACCTAGAGTTGACCCCGATTTTGTGTCTTTCTAAATTGCGGAGAACGATGAACCACTCAGCTCAGGGGAAGCAAGTCCTCAAGCTACAGAGTGGAAGAATACCATTGATGAAGAGTTAACCTCATTCGTAAGCAATGAAACATACGAATAGGCAAACTTACCAAACGGCACAATGGCATTGAAAACAAAATGGGTATTCAAGATAAAAAACCTAGACTCCAACGAACCACAATAAAAGGCTCGGTTGGTAGTCAAAGGTTGTGAGCAGAAGCCAGGGACTGACTACAAGGAAACCTTTTCCCCCCATCATCAAGTACTCTTCACTGAGGTATCTGTATGCATTAGCTGTTAAGGAGGACCTGGAAATAGTGCATATGGATGTTAAGACTGTGTACTTGCATGGCTACCAGATGGCATAATATATGTGCAGCCCCCAAAGGAACTTGAAGGAAGACCTCACTGCAAAGTTTGGTGCCTGAAGAAGGCCATGTATGGGCTAAAGCAAAGTGGGAAGTGTTGGAACCACCACCTGTGCAAGGTTCTCACTGGCATGGGACTGCGGCAGTCTAAAGCAGATCCTTGTATCTACTTTGAGCGAACGAACAAGGGCCTTATTGTCTGTACCATATATGTTGATGATATCATTTTTGCAAATGAACCACAGATGCAGAAGAAAGTACAACGGAAGCTGGGATCAGAATTCAACATGAAGGACCTAGGTGAGGTCGAAAATTGCCTAGGCATGAAAATAACCAGAGACAAGGAAAACGGGAAACTCTTCATTGATCAGTCTAACTACATTGACAGTATGCTTAAGAAGTTCAGCATGTCAGATTGCAAGCCTATGTCGACCCCGATGGAAGCTGGCATAAATCTTCGAGACCCCTTGAAGAATTTGGTGAAAGGTGACTGTGAAGGTGTTGTGAAGTGCAGCTGTTGGTAGCCTCCTGTACCTCTCCCAGATTTCTAGGCCAGACATCTCGTGTGCAGTTAGTTAACTGCTTAGCTCAGTTTATCAACAACCCACAAAAATGCCACTGGCTTGCTGTCAAGAGGGTGTTCAGGTATTTAAAGGGTACCAGGGACCTAAAATTGGAATTTGACAGAAACACTAACTCTGAATTGCTTAGCTACAGTGATGCCGATTGGGGGAGTGAGAATAATGACAGACATTCAATTACAGGGAGCAGTATCAAGTTTATGGATGGTCTGGTTTCATGGTCCAGTAGGAAGCAAAGAACAGTTGCGTTGAGTACTGTCGAAGCAGAATACATGTCTCTTAGTTCCACTGTCCAAGAAGTCTTATGGTTCAAAACATTGTGTAGGTAACTACTACCTGACCATGAACCCAAGCCATCCATAGTGTATTGTGACAATAAGGGAACTGTACACTTGGCAAAAAATAATGTAACCAGTCAGAGATCAAACACATTGACATTTTGTATCACTTTCTGAGAAAACACATCCAGAAAGGAACTGTAGAGGTAAAATATCTGCCAACATATGAGATGGTTTCTGACATATTGACCAAACCTCTCACCAAAGAGAAACACAATCATTTTGTCAAAATGCTAGGGCTTGGATAATATTTTTTGTTATGTTTTGTTCTGTTAACTTGCATCTGATTGTGTGTGTCGTGTAAGTATAGGCTAATGTTTGTTTTGTTTTAGTCAATTTTTTATTATGTAGGCCTGTAGCAATTTAAGGGGAAGTGTTGAATATTGTAAATTGTTCAGAGGCTCATTTGACTAGTTGTGTACTACTTGTATGTGTGTACTTACTTGATACAGTTAGTTGAGTTGTACGCTTGTGTACGTCTGAGTGAAGTAATAATCAGCCCGAGAAAACTACGCTTGACGTTTTATTATCTCAAACCCAACAATAAACCTTAATAAACAAGAAGAGTGATGGAAAATGCAGCTTAATACTTTTATTTTTTATACAATACAGTTTCAGGCTTCTTTTTTCAAACAAGAGTTTAATTCAACACACAACTTAAGACAAACATGAAAAATTAGCAAACTTACTTTATGACCTTCACATCTTCATTCACCACCACTAACATACAGACGACTGCAGTATCCTTCAAAAGAAATTGTTAAGTGAATGGAATTTATTGCCAACTGGAGATTATGGATATAAAGTTTTTTTTTTTTATTACTTTTTTTTTATTTGGCTTCTTAACTAATAAATAAAATTTCCCTGACTTTCCCTCACCTTCCCTGACTTTCCAGACTGTAGGAACCCTGAAATAATAACTGCATTTAACTGACAAACTATCCTAATTCCTTGTTTTTTTTTTTTATCGGTGATACATTTATAAGTTAAATTTACAAATAAAATGTCTGCAGATTGTCACAATTTCATTACTAACTCTGTTAGCTAATAAAATTTAAAATCGTGCAAGCTGTATTCTGCTTAAACTTTAAAATTTTTGTTGTACCAAAGTTAATTTTTAAAGTGTTTCATCACAAATTCAATCTGGCATAAAGCACTGCAACTAAACTGATACTCCTGTATCAATGGATGCAAGAGAGCTGTATATGAGAAGACTGCCACTTCCTTGTTCTCCAGCAATTAGAATGGTAATCCTCATCACGAGGCTTAATATTATGTTGCGACCCGCTTTCGCAGTCTGTGTAGCAAGCAGAGTTCTTTTACTGTGCAAATGGCTGAGCTGAGATTACCTCTCCATTAACGCCTGAGCGATCCATACCGCCAGCCTTCTTCTCCAAAAGTGGGATGCACTTTTTTTTTTTTTTTATGATTTTTCCGCATTAAAAATGTATTGGGATCCTCTCAGACTCTAAGTGGCAGGTGATGCACAAGTGGAAGGAACTGAGAAAGAACTAAGGAAGGTAGAATCACAGGATAAATAAGAAGTATTTGTCCTGTGATAGAATGGAAGGAACTGAGACACATGGTCGGGAAGATGCAGCACATCAGATATAGTTTGAAGTTGTGGACGTATCTCAGGCTGTTTCACTGTTGGAAGCCTGCCAGGCACTGCACCTAGTACAGTGGGTTACTGCTGCAGCCCAATATTCACCATCTAGTAACGAAGTATTACTTCAAGAATTTCCACATGTATTTACACAGTTTAAAAAGTTTTCTCTTAAGTCACTCACTATTCATGTTGGTCTGTGTGGGTCCACTGTTGTTAATTCTGGTTGCAAAGTCCCTGGTAGTTTATCAGACCGAAATTGACCTTGAAACTTAAGAGAAAAGTCTGGTGCAATTTCTTAAGAGGCTGTTCCAGCTTTTCAGGGCAGCTTGCAAACAGCAATAACCATATTTACTTCAATGCTAACATTTTTGGCATTCTATTGAATAAAATAACACAGATTTAAAAATTCTGTTTGCATCATATTTATATCACCCTTGTTCTTATTTAAGCCGTATTCTCAGAAATTGTTCATTACAGATGGATTTATTACAATAATCACACATCCATAATCTTTAAGTGTAAATCCAAAATCTGCTTCGCATAGTTACAAGCAAAACTTACATGCAATATTATGAACAATAATAAATTTGTGGGATATAATGTTCATAATAACATTTAAAAAGTTAATAAATGTTATACTGCGAATACGAGATCGTTAATACCAATGAACAGAAAATTCATGTTCTATTTCTCAGACATTACTTGTTCTTATCGTCATGGGTGAAATAACTTGCTAATCAGGGGAAGGGTCGTGCATTGTTTGGTATGGGGGTTGGGACCTGCTTTTAGAGTAAGGTATTATCTGTTTGTCATTTTTGACCTGATTCTATTTACAGAATTTTATGTTGTGTATGTATCTTGTTGACTAAAGCATACTCAGTTTAATTATGTTTTTCTACTATCTTTAGTTATCTTTCACAGTCAACTATATTGCAATGGAGTTATGTCCAAGGAACTAAATCCAGTTAAGCACTCCCACTGCACAGTTCTTTCAAAGACTGTAAAACGTTGTCTTAAAAGAATTTGTACATTTGAATAAATCATGAATACGAGTAGATTTTTTGCATATCTCTATCCTATTTTGTTTAAAACTGTACCTGAACATTTTGACCTACTTCAGCTAAATTAACAATAGGTACCTAAACAAAAATTTTAGTTTTACAACCCAGATTGTCACAAGGAAACATCAAAATTAAGGTGTGTAGGGCAGCGATAAAACGAGACAAGAGGACCTAATCTGCTGTTGTGGGGCCATGTGAGGCTTTGCCCCACTTTCTGAGGGTTCATTTTGAGCGTTCTCGTATGCTTGGCATGCAACATCTGGCGCGACAACACGTGGCATGCGACATCTAGTGCAATGTGTGGCACACAACAAGCGTAGCACTCAAAATGCTACACTGAGGCACCCCATTTTCCTCAACGAATTCCCGAGAATATGAAACTCGCTTCAAACACGGAGGGATCTTTGATACATAAAATTACAGATGAATGTAGGGAGATGTCCACGAAAACCCCATGCATGTAACTGTTTTAGGACACCATGATGCCATGTGGTGTCATAGGCATTCTCTAGGTCAAAAAAGACTGCAAGGAGGTGTTGTCCCTGTATAAAGGAATTTTAAATAGCTGTCTCTAAGCCGACTAGATGGCCTACCGCTGTGAAAGCCACACTGGAGAGTTGATACATGACCCCAAGACTCAAAGCAATACATGAACTGAGCATTTATCATTCTCTTCATTGTTTTGCACAGACAGCTAGTCAGAAATATTGGTCTATAACTGGACACATCTCCCTTATCCTTCCCAGGCTTTAAAACTGGTATCTGGGTTGAGACACCCCATTGAGGAGGGAAAGATCATGATCGCCAGACGAGATTAAAAAGTCCCAATAATTTGATTTTCCCTTCAAGTTGCAAGTTTTGTAAACGCATAATGAACACTGTCTGGGACAGTAGAAATGTGTTTTGAGCGGGACAGGGATCTCTTGAGTTCACTAAGAAAGAATGCCTGATTATAGTCCTCTCCCACGAAGTATCGAAGTGACCCATCTTCACAGCATGCCTTTACAGCCCGGAAGGTGGGTAGGTATCTGTCGTAACTTGAATGCTGGTAAAGTGTTTGATTAAATATCTTGCACATGTCTTCAGCAACAGTAACGAATGCGTTATTATGCTGAAGGAAGGGAATACTGTATTTACACTAAGAGGTTGGCTGCGTTTATTTCTCATATTATCCACTACATGAACTTTAAGAGATGATATAAATGCCCTCCAAGACTTTCACTTGCTTTCACGTATTATCCACCTAGCCTGTCCCTAGTGATGCAAAACAGTTCTAAGTTTGCCTGAGTCTTATTCAATGTAAACCTGTGAAGTGCACTTTGCCGGGGACGGACTGCATCCTTGTACTCATCATTCCACCAGGGCACACGACGATGCTGACCAGAGGATGGCAACCTCAGCAGTCGTTACACTGCTGCAGCATGACGAGATAGCCTCATCCATGTTAGGAGGTTGCTCCAGAGTAAAGTGAAGCAACTGTCTGTAGCATTCCCAGTCTGCCTTTTTAACTATCCAGCGAGTAGGAAGTGGCGGGGCAGCATCAGAAACATAGTTTTAAACAACTAGATAGTTGTCACTACCACAGAGATCAGGATAGACACACCAATCAAAGTGGGTGACCAGAGCTGGGCTGTAAAAATACAGATACATGAAGTGGTGCCAGTATGAGAGGTGAAGTGTGTAGGAGTGCCAGTGTTCAGTAGAACCAAGATAGTACTGGATGATAAGAGACTCAACTACATGACCTCTGCCATCCCGATAAGAAGATCTCCATATCTCGTTGCAAATATTTAGAGCCCCAACAAGAAGAAAAGAGGGTGGAACCTGGCATATGAGATCCTCTAAATCAGCAAGGTGAAAACTGTGTGTCAGAGATATGTGCACGCAACAAATAGTTAACAATGTGCCAAGGTACGCCCTGACTGCTACGGCTTGCAGTCTTATTACAAGGGCAACAGCTGCATGACGGATTTCATTGCTGACAGTAACACACAAACCTCCACACGCGTGATCAATAGCAGTGTAATATGTGCTGTAAAATGTGCCGCCTCGTAAGGAGACATCATTTTTTGGCCAAAAGTGTCTCTTGGAAGCAAACAACAGATATGGTCAGTGATGCAATCAATTACCTTTGTTCTGCAAGGCAGCTGAAGTAACCTCAATGGAGGAGGGATATGAAATATATGAAAAAGAGCGTGTTATCTTTACTTCTATATTTTCCCCTTGTGTCTACTTAAAACGTGTTTAAACAAGTCTGAGCCATCATTACAATAAGGAGCATAATCCACCACATATATCTGCCTCCGACATCTCAGAGGCAGCACCTTACTGCTCGTAGCAGGAGCAGCAGAACTACCCGAAGGTGGTTTTAACTTGGCTGTACTATTCTGATGCAATAATGGAGATTTACTTTACTAATCTGATTTAATGGTGCTTGTTGGTGGGTTTTTATGGGAGCTGATTTGTTACCAAGTTTCAAATTCAGGCCACACTGTGTCTTGACTGCCGTGGTCTGTTTAGTCGCGACCTTTCGTGACTCTTGAGTAATGACAGACTCCTCAGTCTGTCGTCACATCAACAGTTTGTGTACATGCATCTTTCATCAGTCACCGAGCAGACAACTGTACTGTAAGAAACAATATGTGGAGGCCCTTTAAACTTCTAGCGTGCTTTGCCAATTGAAACTTTATCTCTTGTACTGATTGTATGTACGCTCTGCTCCTCTTGCAAAACCGGGCATTCCTTTGACCACTCTGCATGTTTGTCTTGACAGCTGACATGTCAAAGGTTTATTGCATTTCTCTTTGTCGACATGTATTGTTTCTGCACGTTTCGGGCATATTGTGAGTGATTTGCAATTAGCCGACAAATGGCAGTAACTCTGGCAGTTGTAGCAGCAGAGCACAGAATAAATTAACTGTTTCACACTTCCATTAAGATAACCAATTTTTACAGTTGCTGAAAGGACTCAGATGACAAATGTCAGGAACAGAGAAGCAGTTAGTGTACAAGTACACCATTATATTTTTTGTGACTCAACATACACGTGAGAGACACCCTGTGCCAGGAGTGTCAGTTCTGAATCAGGGACTCAGATATGGTCAAGACACCAAATGACACACATGCTCGAATTCAGTGCGATGTGGGATGTAACATCAATGGGGAACTTCTTTGTTGCCCCGTTAAAGACCTTCATTGCCTGCAGCCCATGTGACTGGGCAGCATTCCATGTCTCGATCACAACTTTGTTGTGTTTTTATTTTCTTGCAGTCCTTGACTGCACCACCAGCAGCACCATCTATGACTTTCTTTCTGGAGATCAACAGGTGACACTTTTTGGAACTTGTGCCCTTTGAAACACTACCAGAAAAAGTGGAGTCAGCAACTTCTTTTCACAAACCACATCCAAATCGCTATCCAAATCTGTACCACTGTGATTGAACTGTCTTTTAGTGCGGCAATTGAGGGAGCCACCCTGTGCGGTGCTTTTTGAAGCAATGGTGAAAAGCCTCCCCTACTGAGAACTGTCGGACTCAACCTGCCATTCAGGGAGGAAGAAAATAGAAGCCAACAGTTCAAACACCTCACTATTTGTGCCACTGGAAGGGGGACCCACCTCTCACAAACCTAAACAGTACATAGGAGCAGCTACTCTTTGCAGCTATTCACTGCAAATTACTGCCCCAGTAGCATGCCAAAGTGTACACTAGAGCCAACCAGAGACAAATCTTACATCCTAAGCGAGGCCAGCTTTATTCCCCTACCTGGGAGAAACACCCCAGGTTCTCCACTATACCATTTGGTGCAATTTCAGGGGACTTGTGGTTGATTACACTGGCCTCCTCTGTACAGAGGTAACACGTCATCCCAACAGGTTTATGTGCATGGGCAGGTCAGCCATGACAATAAATTCTTCCCGCTAGGATGGCACCAAGTGGTGCTATGTGTGTGTACATGTACGTGGATGTGCATAGCTGCCCAACCTCAAGGATTCCGAAGTAGTACAATTTTTAAATGATTAAAATATAAGGTAAACAAGTTGCAGCATTTCACTTGTTGTGTATGTGTAACTGCCATCAAAGTAAACCACTTAAGCTATTTTATGACTTTATGACTACACTACATACTAAACTGCCTACACATGTCAACAGTAGTTATGTATGCAAAATATATTTGGATCATACCAAATAATTACCTATCATATAAAATTAGTTGAAAAAATTGACCACTAGCTATTCATGAGTGTTCATGGCTAATATTTCACAGCCTCCATATTATAAAGCAAATATAACAAGGAAATTTCTGCATGTATTAACACAGAAATTACTAAATGTACTTTACTGTAATCTGTTGCACCAACATTAACACTGCTCACAACTTAAAAATCTATCAGAAATTAACACAAAACTAGGTTTTGCTAGTTTTGGCTTGGACATGTTTTCTGGTTTTACAAACAGAAACAGATTTTAATACCCCAAGTAGTACTATACAAATTCTGGTAACACAGTTTAATAATAATACTCTTTGACATTTCCATAACTGTACGAACATTTCTTACAGAGTGCAAACTAGCAAATTTAATCACACTTTACTCTTTTAACCACCATGACACTACAAGCTGTGGAATTGAGAAATAAAATATACATCACTGAATGAGTACATGTGAGGGTATTTCCTCTTATACAATACTAAGACCAAGCTATAAATGAAGTATGCTAGTTCCCAAAACTACAGTATTGTCAACTTTGTGTATTAACTACGACATTATGTCAGTTGAGTACAATCTACGGTACATACCACATTTATGATACCGAAATTATGCTATTTCAGTATGAATATCTTGTTATAGTTTGACCAAATCAAAAAAAAAAAATTGAAAAAGCTTGGCATTTGTACAATATTTTGCACAATTCATACAACAGGGAACAAAAGCTTACACTTTGTGGGACAATCATACGAGTTGGCAGCTATAGATATGGGCTCCGCACCTAGATTTGCCTGCTGGGCCAGTGAGAAAGGTTCGCTAAACACAGTCACAAAGGCACCCTGTAGGGTGTCACAATTCGGAGGCAGCACTCATAAACGAGGAATAAGAACATGCCCTGGCCCCAGACAATGAACGAGAGAAGAAAGGTACGATGGGACCTGGTGAGATGAAAAGAGAAAGGATGATAAGACAGAAGAAGGTGAAGGAAGAAAAACGAGATGAATAACCGAAAAAAAATTCATGTCCTGACTGCACCTCGATTAGTTGCCTCTTACAACAAGTATGGGATGGCTGTGGTGGTATTCTAACCCGCCATCAAACGGGGGTGCTTAATCGACAGACCAGATAGAGAGGTGATGACGAAGTTTGCTAATGATTATAGCATTGATGTAGAAACTGTTATCAAAATAAAATGTAACCAACAAAAACTCCTTGATTTGCAAAAAAAAACTATTACAGTGGTGAAGGTTCTTCGAAACAAAAGACTTTGAAAACTTCAACACACAGACTATCAATGCTACGCTGCTTGAAAGAAATCAAGCGGACGGGATACCCACGTTAGGCCCTAAGTGCATGGAGAAAGCTACATTCTTTCATGTAGTTTTAGGGATAGAGAGAAAGTTTATTGTATCCTCTAGTTGGCTAACCAGATTTAAACTGAGATAAGGGAATCCTCAAAATTACTGTAAAAGGAGAAAAAGTAAGTGATAACATACAAGCTGCCAAACCTTTTTAATGCGGGCATGGTGTGTGTGTTGCGTGTGCATGGTGTAGCGAGTGTTTGGAGTCGTCGTTATTTGTGCCTAACAGCTGAGACTTTGCCACACATTCTGCAAGTCTGTGCATGCGAGAAGTTGCAGCCGCATGTGTAGTACTGAGTCGATTCCTAAAATATAGGTACTTATTCTGATTCCATCATCAATTCTCGAAATTGGGATTTGATTCTTACATTCCAATTCCAAAATTGCTGATGAGTTTTGAATAATGGTTACCGTTCCCTATTTATTACCAGTGATGTTAAGAATTTCATTATTTGTGGACAACATTAGCTGCAATACAGTTAAAAACCTCAAATACAAAACCAGAATGAATCAGTAAAATGCCGATTTTACATCGACTGGATTTTTTGGGTAATAATGTACCTGCGAGACTAAAAAAAATTTGCTCTAGGCCTATGACTTTTTTTTTTTTTGAGGATTGATCATTTTTATACAAATTTGAATCTATGGAATTACCTGTTATTTTAGTTATCCAACTTAACAAAACCATCAATTAATTCAGAATACAGCATGTTTTGGTATTTTAAACGGCCACCTAGGGGACAAGGATAAGAGGGGTAACCATCCAGATACATTTCCGATGATCGCCAAATACCAGTGGTTAGAAGGTGCTAGATCAAAGTAGCGATATATATATATAAATATATATATTATTTTTATTTGGAGCTCAGCTATTTTTGTATTTAGTAGTTTCTAAGGGAGCTTAGCTCCTTAATTTGTAGCGTCAGCTCATATGAGCATGCTACTTTTACGCTGGTAATCTCGAACAAGCACCATGTAAATGTCACTCGTCTGCACCTCTCTTATCTTTCAAACAGAAACAGTCCGTCAAGCTGCGTCGCCACACTTCCTCTCCTGCATGTGGTGTGGCCATAGGTTGTGTCGGTATGGAAAGAGAAGGACAGTAAAATATTGATCTGATAGCTGCGAGCTGCCACAAGGCAAGGAGAGAGGAAGCTTGTGTGTGCATGCATGGCATGCAACAGAGAGACAGAGAACAGAAACGGAAGAGAGAGACAGAAAGAGCTAGAATGCTCAGGGGAAGGGGGTGCTTATAGTTTGAAGGTTACACTTGCCCTGCAACCTACTCTCTCCCTCTCTCTTCTGCCATGTCTTCTCTTCTTCACCTTATTATCTACTAATATGGGCCAGCCATTGGTATGCGAGTGATAAGATAATGGGACAGTGGTTGGCAAGATAAGTCTGGCTAAGTAAGCAAATCCCTGCTTCACCACATCCTTGTCTACACACTCGGAACATGCACACAGTGCATAGCTGACGTTAGAAAACTGAAGCCTGCAAATGTAAATCACTGTAGTGTTGTTGCTTTGGGAAATCTAATTGTATAACAATGAACATAGTGAATTTCCTTACAAGTAAAAGGTGCTAAGTCATTATTCATTGATTACACAACTAACGTGTCTTGTGTTAACTGTCAAATTTGTTATATTTAAACCACAAAATAAATATACTATCCATAAAAATTGCTTTTAAATATTTATGTGGCTCATTTATATAATTCTAAAATTATAAGTAACACTTTACTGCAGATTTAAAACTGATATGTTACTAAAATTATAATTTTTTCTATCTAATTTAGCCCACAAACTAAACTCAAATGTACGGTGCGTATTTCCACATTGATGTACATTTTTTCAGTAAGTTAGTCTTGAAAAGTAAGTATAGGCTGGTGATGGTAAAATAAGCTCTTTTAAAAACTTTGGTAGATAAGAGAAAAAAATAGCAAATGAAAATATTTGAGAGTAGCCACAAATATAAATTTCTGATTAAATACATAGCCTACATACACTGCGTAGAATATTTTAATGCAGCTTTGCTTAAAGATAATTTCAACTTTAATTAATTAACTGTGCTAGTTAGGGTTGAAAATTAATTTACAGCAATGCAAATTAATACATGTCACTTAAAAATTCAATAACAATTTTTTGTTATCCCTAAGAGTCTATGAAAGAACTGAAAATGAGCTAAGCTCCAGGAAAGATGAGTTTTGTAGCGTGAGTTATCTCCTTTCTTCCAAAGGAATTGTCACTAGAGCTCAGCTCCTTTTATTTTAGAAGAACCTGAGTTGAGCTGAGCTCCAATTTCTAAGGAGTTCCCTTAGCACTTTTGAATACGAGGTACTGACTCAGCAGGTAGATACACACATCGCTGCTTGCTGGGAGGAGAGGTAGGGAGGCCAGCTAAATTGACGCCCTCCCTCCAGCTCCACTTCCCTAACTCGAGATAGCTAGCATGCATTAGATAACATGTCACACGTGCGGTCACGTCAAACAACGCAGCACAAGATTTCAGTATTTCATAAAAGCAGGAATAATAATACTTTACAAACCTTTAAATCTAAATAACACACGTATACATTGTATGTTAAATACTGAAGTTGTTTAATGCATTAAAGTCACTGGTAAAACAGCTATGCAGAAAAGTTGGTAAGTAGTTGGGGCTTGTTACCCACAATGCCGGGGCTTGTTGCCCACAATGCCATTTCACTGATCGTGGAAGATAAAACACACACATGGCACTGCCAACTGCACTGCCAGCCAACCAACTGTTGTTTGACTGTAGGCTGTTGGCGGCACGTGTCACCCAATTTAAGTTGTTTCAATTTGTGCAACTTATTTCAGGAACGTAAGCCAGATGAAAATCTAGGACTTACTGTATGTGCTAACCTGTGTAAATATTTGAATTATGTACTTAATATTATTTCATGTATACCAATGTATCATTGAGATGCTACCTAGGTCTATTCATTATTGTCTGAAAGACATGTAGAGGGATCAACAAAGTGAAAACAAAATTAATAAAAACTAAATATATGATTGATACATAGGTTGCCTCATCAACAAATGAAATTATTGCAGAAGTATGCATACTTGTAGTGCTAGGTCATATATATACACACACACGCGCACACACACACGCATGCACGCACCCATGCATGCACGCACCCCCACGTGCACACACACCCACGCGCGCACACACACACACACACCCACGCGCACACACACACACAGACACACACACACACACACACATACACATACACATACACACACACACACACGTTAATAGCAAAGGCCCAATAACACTTCCTTGTGGTGTTCTAAAAAGAAGTCCATTAGACAATTTATTTATTTTTACAGATTGTAATCAGGCCTAATACATGGCTGCTAATAATTGCAAATGTTTTTCACCACAAAGAAATTTTGAGAGCGTAATTATCTAGTAATAAAAATATTTGTGTTTTGATTTGAATAAGTACTACGCAAACAAAATAATTTTGGTTAGCATTTTAATTTCTGTCAAACCAAACATTATCTGTATTATTTTAAAGACTTAATTTGCCATGTTAACATAACAAAAACTAGCTATAAACTAAAATAAACATCATGCAGCATTCTTACTGAAATAAAACCATTGTCAACCTCAAAAGTTAGAGCTTGCAAGCTTTCGACGAACGAGATGGGCGACCGTGACTCCAGCTTAAGATTTAATCAGACTGTATGCAACTGCTCCCGAATACCTATATTTTGTAATTTTTCCAGTAGAATATTATGATCAACTGTATCAAATGTTTTAGATAAATCAAGAATTATTCCTAGCAAATCGCAGGCTTAGTATTTACTTGATGTGATGCTTTAAATAATTTCACACACTGCAGACTCTGTACTATTACCTAGCAGAAAACTATGTCGGAAACTTTGAATAGTTTATATTCAGTAAGGTACATTGACGGTAATGTTCAAGAATGAATTAGGGCCTACATCTATTGAGATAAAGATTATTTAAATAAATGTATTGTAAGATAGGCATATTATGTCAGGATGTACAAGATGGTGAATGGTGAGGGAGGCTGGGATAAGTTAGGCTGCCTGTTAACTAAGGCGGAGTATAGAGGAAGAGGGATAACAGTGAGAATATACAGATGACGAGAGGCAGAACAGAGCAGGACAGGCAGTCAATGTTAGGAGGTCGGTGAGGGAGTGGAATTTACTTTCGGAGGAGTTGGTGACTGTGGAAGGGGTTGGAAGGTTTAGGAGGGGATTGGTAGGTGACTGAGGAGGAGGTTACAGCTTGCAACTGTGTGGTTGTCCAATTGCAAGTTGTTGTAACTATTATTGTTGTTATTATCATATATCTGATTAAGTTTATATTTGAAAATTATTGAAAATAACTTAGGCTAATAGCAATATGGGACTGTAGTTGTCAATATGTGAATGTCCCCTTTTTCGAATAATGGAATAACTTTCACTACATTTACTTCATTATTTTTACCGGGATCCATGTCAGTGGATTTTTTTATTGACATTCTAACATTTCTGAGGAACTAACTGGGTATAAGTAAAAATATATGACAATCCTGTGTCTCTCTAACTTGGAGTTAAATACTTGCTGTTGAGGTAAATTGGAGAAGATCTGTTAGGTTTCACCTGAAAAATAATTTTTATCCTAGTTGGCAGTGTCACAGTCGCTTCACTATTAGGTACGCTACTATTCTCAAATTTTACTGGGGATTTTCATATAATTACTAGTTACATTCCAAATAGTTTTTTTAATTTGTTATTAAAGGTTTTTAGTAAATCTGTCTGCAAAAAGTAGCTCGGTGTTTTCAAAGATTTTTTTTTTAATTTCTAAAGATGACTTAGTTTACAAAATTGGGAAAGTTATTGTGTTCTTTTATGATATGTGGCCCAGCTTTTTATATTTTTATTTTGTAATACATGTTGGACTACCCTGGCCTTGTTTGAATGCACCATAATAATTTTTGTTGAAGTGCCAGTTAAATTTTAATGATAGCCGAACCTACCGTAGACGAATTTTCTTTCCTGAGGTCAGGATAGAGTAAATTATTTTTTTAAATCTCTCCAGAGTAGGTAACAGAGTTGTCTGTACAATTTATGTTTAATAGATGAACAGTGTGGTCAGACCACCCGCTGATAGCCAGTCTAAAAAACAATCTTCCTAACAAGCATAGACAGTTCTCCTCCATGCCCTCTGAATCTTCTCACAGCTGTTACCTCTTGCTTGTAGCTTCTCTTGCCTATCCTATCTGTATGTATCTTTGCTGACCACTCTCTTCCAGTAAACCTCACTATCTTAGACTTGTGCACATTTATCTTCATATTGTTCTCAACAGTCTATGTCTGTATCCTGTCAATGTTCACCTGCACGTTGTTTCCACCGCCCACCTACGTGTACAGCACACAATCTTACTTCGTCAACAATTCCCAAACCCATATCATACGCATTGAAAGTAAATTACAAAGACCCAACACACTTCCTCGAGGCACATCTGATGTAACCTCTCCTTCCTTCGACAATACTTCCACCCTCTGGCTCCGCCCTCTTAGGAAGTCCTAAACTAGTCCACCAAATTACATTAATTATGTTAAATTATTGCTTACTACGTACGACATGACATACTGGTACGTGTAGAACAAGTAGGTTATTAATTTCCCCTGTTCGGAGCCTGTTAATGGACTTATTCCATACGAGGATAGAATATTCTGAAAATGAACTGTATCTTTATCTGTAGACCTGTTTACATTTATATTGAAATCACCACACAATACAATTTTCTGTTGAATACTAGATTGGAATGTCAATTTTCCAAAATTACTAAACAAGAAACTTTTATCACAGCTGACGACCTGTACATTCCAACTATAACTGCCTAACTGAGCACTTATTTAGACTAGTATACTTGACTGAATTACACGACTTCCTTTTCACTTGTGCACCTTCTGCAATAATTTTCTTGTATAGACGGCTTTATTAAAAGCTGACGTGGCTGGTGATTCTGTTGTGAAGAATACTGATGAGTTGACTGTTGGTTTGTTGTGCACATACAGATAGTTGATAATGATGTACAAGTGGTTTTATTTTAAGCGACTGTTTCAAATTGAAAGGGAGAGATGTAATTTGGGTTCTACCTAAAACAATACTTGAGTTTGTTACACTTTTGACCAAAGGTAACAAACTGACTTCAGGTCCTTTGTGCACATGATGTTTAAAAGCACTTTCGAGGGGGGAGGGGGCAAAGTTACTTTTGCCTATGCAAAGGAGTGGCAAAGGGCCATTTTGGCCCTCCCCCATCATGTAACCTGAGGCAGGAAGAGTGCTTCAACAGCACCATTTTCACCAATTTAAACCCAATTCTACCGGAGGAAGAACCCCGGACATGGAGCCACCACTTATTAGGGCACAGTCTGGGTTAGCCTACTGCCTCCTATGTTTAACTGAAATCGGCGATACACACACATTTACATATACGGCTCCATCTAGTTACTTACGCATTCACTATTTTCCATTAACACAATAGTTTTTTGATAATGTTCCCTTTTAGACCAGTAATAAATGAGAATATTTAATACCCTATCAGTAACCCTCGCTTTGCCTCTGTTATTTCTGTGCATTCCATGCCTCACAAAATATTCCCTAGGCACAAAATATGAGCATTTTTGTACTGGATTCTTGTATGGCTATATTTAGACAAGAATGAGACAATGAGGTAAGGTAAGGCAAGTGGGCTTTACGTCTTGTCGACAGTGAGGTCATTAAATTATAGACGGTGACACATAACTTGGTACGACAGTAACTGGGAGAGGAACTGGCCATGGCCTTTGTTAAGAGTGTCGCCTGGTTTAACAGCTGTGAGAATTTGCTATAGGGAAACCCATGCTAATGAAATCGCATTTGGAGAAGCCAGTTTTGAAGATACATACTTCAAACAAAAACCAATTTGTGAGAAATGTTATTGTGATTCACTGTCCACAGCAAAATATGTTAATTTACTTTTTACTTTTTTTTCATCGTGTTGTTAAACTTTCAATATGTTCCAGAAATCAGGCTATACATTTTTGAAACAAGAGTCTTTAGGAGGTAAGAAGCATGGATTTTTCTAAACAAAAAAGTCAGCGGTGGTATATATCGACTTTAAACACGAACCTAAGAAAAAGTGAATATTAGTAAAAAATATTTGGTGCAGGGGCAGAAGTGGAGGAGAGCGAACATACCATCACTGGGAAGATTGCAGTCTATTGGGCACAGGGGTAGGGGGCGACGCGCCGACTCTGTCAAGGCGAGCGAAGAAATAAGCAGTAAATAATCCCCTGAGGATGCACGAATATATGTGATGGAGGGGGAAGGTGGCATTTGTCCTTGAGCTGTAGTCCAAAGCCTTGTCTTTCGTCATGTTATGTAGTGCAGTGCAATGTGTTGTAATTGAGTAGTCTTGAAATTTAAATATAATGGTTTAACGTAAAATGAGTTTTTGTTCATATCAAACTATGGAAACTTTTACTATAGTTCCCAATTCGTAAGAAAAATTTGCTATAGTTTTCAACCAACTTTACTTTTCGGTGTACCTGTGTATTAACATCCTAAAAATTTAGAACCTACATTATATTGGTTGATTTTTACAATTTAACAATTTCAAAAGGCGTATTTATTTGTATTTGTACTGATCATTTCTTGAAGTATAGCTACATACAGCTATGAATTCAATTAGATACATAATTAGGTTAAAATAACAATGATTTTGGAAGCTTACATACGTATAATAAAAGAGTGTTGAGAAATTATTACTGCTTTTAACATCAGAGGTCCTCACAGCCAGTGGCAGATGAATTGAGGTGGACATGGAGCAGCATCGGAATACGAGGGCGGGGGAAACGGAAAGACCCGGAGAAAATCCTCCGGCCAGCGAAATTGTCCAGCACGATTCCTACATGCCAAAGTTCAAGGTGACTGCTGCCAGGATTGAAACACTGATAACATTGGTGAGAGGCAAGCGCTCTAGCCGCTCGTCCGCCGCGGCACCAATAATAAATTATATCCTTATGTTGTTTTCATCGTATGGGTACATAAATAAAATGCTAATTGTACATCAAATTTTTTGACATTATGTTTGGAAACGAAGCCATGTTAAATTTGTTTTAAACAGATGAATATTAATGCGTAGCAATTGACATTTCATTTCTAAAACGATTGATATTGGACATCACACATGGAGGTAGGAGTATACAGCAGATGGCATGTTTGGACTACCTTCATGTCGACATATATATGCCAGTTTTGCACGAACAATCTGTTATTGTAGCCCAATACACACAACTCTCAGAAGACCGTTATGAAAACGTAGTAAGGTAAGTCCACTCGGTAGTATTGGTCACGTGATTAGATCTATCCAGTCGTCAGATGTTTATAACGGTTTGTTTTCGACCCCACACAAATTCTTACAGTAGTATGTGCTGGAAAATCTGTCGCAGAACTGTATTATAATATCAAGTTAGAACTGTGCAGAATATCCTTCTATACTAGTACAATATACGTATACTGCATTACAATTGCGTAATAGAAATATCTAATCTATCAAGTAGATCTAGTAAATTTTTTGTAAGTGTCTGTGATACTATTGACAGTTTGAATGGTTTGAATGAAAACGGTTACGTGTGTTGCATTCGGGTGTAAAGGCAGAAAATGTAATGGAAATAAATTTGCTACTGTTACGTTTCATGAGTAGGGCCCTGAAAAATTCACGTTTTCTTTCAGACACAAGCTAGAATTCCAGCAACTACACGTACGTTCGTGTTACTTTCGCAATTGGCCCTTGACTTACTTGACACCTTCTGTAATTCTCTGAGCCAATAACAAAAATGTAACTAATCACTTGCCCATTTTACCGTGGAAGCGAGCAGCTAATGAGCAGCTGCTGTCTGCTTGAGAAAACATACATTCTTGGAGGCTAGCCGTATACTGGTCAGTGAACGTGCGAATTTTTCCGGGTTCTATTCATGAGTAAAAAGTAAAGGTCGGAAAACTTCGCGGATTCAATGACCTTCATGCTAGAATCCATTGTCCTATGCACATTCAAACCCCGACTATTTGTTAATTGTCCGCTATTCCACTGAGTAGCAGCTAGTGGGCAAATGGTCGGGGCTTGTGTATGCACAGGGCAATGCATTCTAGCATGCTGGTACTTGAATCCACGAAATTTTCCGGCCCCTAGTAAGAAGGCATATTTGCATAGTGAAATTATGTGGTCAAACAACAGGTAAACTTAACAAACTAATCTGAAAATACGGCCACCTATATTGTTTATGTAATTAATTGACGATGTGCAACTGCATGGTAATAGCAATTAATAAAATGAACAAATTTACAGACATTCAATAAATGGCACACACTAGCACTGTTAGCTCAACCATGGTTTCAATGCACAAACAGTAGGAGATGTCGGTACTCAGAGAAATGTATAAACGCAGTAAAATTGTTAAGTTCATATTTTATTTCAAAAATTTGTTCTACAAGCATTGTAGGCTAAGATAAACATGGCACATCTGCCATTCGATAAATCATTTTTCTCTATTGTTCTTTCATGTAAAAAACATTGGCTGCTATGGCGGAAACTATGTTTATGAGCTACAGCGACCACGTGTACAATCATACGTACAACAAGGGCACAATACACTGACTTCAATTGTTTGCCTGCGCAGTATAGGCATGGCCACCCCCTGACATCACAGACACAGCCAACAGCAAGGAATAGTCGCCAAACTAACATTGGCTAAACATTAACCCATTTTTTCGCATATTGTACAAAATCATAATTTAGTTGTTTGGCTAATGACAAACATAGCAAATAAATTTATATTAAAAATATTTTGTTTAAGCGAACAAATATAAGAATGCAAAACTATCGTTCCCAAGTTCCTAAGAACGAAGTTCTGAACATTGTTCAGATTTCAAGTAGATAAATAACTCGTTCCTTATGAGTTCGCAAAATAAATGAACAAAATCAAAGGAACACGTTCATTGGAACTCGTTCCTTCCGAGCACTGGCTGGAAGTAATGCTTCCGAAATTGACTATGTTTTACATGGAATGTCTCCTGCCAGAAATGATAGATTCTCGTCGAGCTCGTGGTCGGAGTGTAAGGGAGCCACAACACATCCTAGAAGCACAGGATAATGCATGATCAAGAAACAGAAGAAATGTTGACGACCCTAGCTGCCTCCGCATAGTTACCTAAGCAAGCAATTCTATTGGCTACTGACAAAGATTATAAATGTGTTGTTTATCAATTAATTATACTCCAGTACTTATCAATGGTAGTTGTAGTTTATATTTGTATTCTCAACTATATATTTAGTTTTCTATTTGAAATAGAACATTGCATAGAATTTTAGCGTTAACGTTTTTTAATGACTTAGTTTATGTGTAGAACATGAAAAGTTTGATAAACGTTGATTTAATGATATAATTTAGTATTAAATCAACCTAAAACATTTACAGCCTACATGGCAGTTGAATAGAAGAGTTATTTTTTACCGGATATTGTAAAGCCCACGAAAATACTACAAGAAGACTTTCAGATAAAGTGCTGCTTGGGTTTAGTCTTATGCTGGGATCACAATAACCCGACGAAACCAACACAGCGCCATCATGACAGTAGCAACGCGGCTAACATCTCCAGTATTTCGACTAGTTTTCACAATTCCCCGACAATTTCTAGCCGTCGTCAACATGTAGCCATCGGCAGTATTCAAATGACAGAGTTTTGTTTAGTCTAATTTATTTATCTGCTTCCTAAAAGAAATACACAAAATCTTAAAATACAATACAAAACGAGATGAAATTATTTAAAACTTTAATAAAACCAAAAATTATATGGGTAAATTACAGTTATAGAAAATATTAGTTCCAAATATGTAACATTAATAAAAACAGCAAGTTTTACATCTTTCGAGCAAATATCGTATATAGAGTGCTCGATATTTCTGTAGGTCTACTATGTAAATTAACAGTTTCTCGCTAAAATTTTCAACTTCAAGCAAAGCTTATATATAAATAACAATTAATTTATTTTCTGTTCAACTAAAATTTACCAAAGAAGAGAAATATGAGCGAAATTTAGTTTCTTCAGTTTAAATTTCTTTCACGGCATGGGTCATGCACACCCCGACAAGACGCAGAGCATAACTAGATTCTGCTTTCATCGGGCTGAAGGGGCCGGGTTTTCGTTGGGCTGACATCACTGTGACCTTGATTTTCATTTGTCGCAGTTTTGATTTTGTCGTGTTATTGCTGTCGTGTCTGGTTATTGTGATTTCAGCAATAGACGACTCAAAACCCTTGCAGCATACTTAGTTCATCAATGTCAATGAGACACCACACACCATCAACGGCAAAGTGTTGCTAATAATGATTTACCAAGATCAGCCTAATGGCATTTTTCACAAATTACAAAAAAAAAAAAAAACCTGTTTTGACTTAAATATCTGGTCTCAAAGCATATATTTTAACTTTTGCATAAAGTTTTGGTCCACAGTTATTTACCTTATTTGTCACAATTACAGAGTTCAGTGACATTTGCCAAAGGTTATATTTATGCTAACTAGTAGTTGTAAAATTACCTGACAAATAATATTTAGTTTGAATATTGAAGTATTGTTACAAGTTTGACCAAAAACTTAAAGGTGGGCAATACCCATGAGTTCTTTTGGGATAGCATTAATATAAGAGTTGAATTAAGTTACTAATTTACTAGCTCACAAAGCTTACAAAAACACACAAAACAGCAGTCAACTATAACTTTTACAACACCCTTAATTATGCACACGATTACTACTGTGCCACAGAACGTTAATTAACTTTGACAATTAAAGCACAAGAATAATTACCATTAATCAATTAAGGACTACAATTCACAGTAAAAATTCAGTCATACATCCAACAGTCTTTCTAATAGTAACAGTGTACAACCTTAATAGTCCGCAGTGGTGATGAATCGCCGTGTGCTACGAAGCACCCTGAGTGCACCCCTGTCTTCACTCTTGAGGTCTTCGGTTGGACTCCCATCGCGCACCTCCTCTTCGCCCATCAGCCGGCCGCAGCAGTCCTCTTGTTTCGCCCAACACTGCTCCGAAGGTAGCCGCCTCACAGTAGACTCTGACGTCACCAAGATGTCTTCACCAGTCTCTCTCCACAAGCATAGCACCTTCTTCTAGCACGACCAATAGCGAACTCCCTCCAAATTTGTCTATTCTGCGCATATATACTCGGCAAAACAGTTGGGGACTCCCCGCATTTCAGGGGTCTAAAAATAGATATTACAACATGTTTCGGACATGACTTGAGTTACCACGTAGCCGCCCGGCTCGTGAATCATGGGCCAGTCCACACTGTGTTGCAACACAGCTTCCAACCACCCGGCCCTCACCCACAGCATGTAACAGTATATAAGTATTACAGAAATTTGCAATGTTTTTTATGTGTTCCTCACCTCCATTTTCTAACCAAAACTATTGTGAAATGCCAATGAGGGGCTGTTGCGTGCTAAACGCACTACGAGAATGGACGTTTCCTTTCGTAAGTGTTTTATAATATACAGCTCCTTCATGCTCTTTCTGTTCTCCTAACCAAGGGACCATCGCACGTTTAGTTTTCATCTCCGATGAAATTTATAGTAAATGTGTGTCATATGTGTACAAGTGCTAAGCAGTACTGTAGATAATACTTACACTTTGAATGCTGTGCATGCTATTATATATAGACACACACACATACACATGCGCGTGCGCGATACATTATTTGTTCCGAAAGCGAGTATGAACAACGCGTCTTAGTAAGGTCGTTTTTCTAACTAGTTTGGACACTATGTTAGCTTGCGCTATTTTTATGACATACGCTTACCACTTCAGGGGCTCTCCCACAAATCTGTACAGCTTCTCACACCAGACAACCCCACTACACATGTTCTGTACCTACTACCCAAGATACACAAAGAACAACGGCCACCTCCAGGACGACCCATTGTGTCGGGATGTGGCAGCCCGACAGAAAGGATCTCGGCACTGGTGGATGCTCACCTCCAACCTTGGGTTCAGCTGCTTCCCTCGTACAACCGAGACACCAACCACTTCCTAGAACGCGTAAGAAACCTGAACATCCCATCCCATGATGCCTACCTGGTAACCATTGATGTAACATCTCTCTACACCAACATCCCCCACACATCAGGACTATCTGCCATAGAACATTATTTGAACCAGAGATCCCCAAACAGCAAACCCTCCACAGCTTTCTTAGTTGAATTGGCCAGACTCACTTTAAATAATGACAACTTCAGATTCCAGAACAACCATTACCTGCAAATCAAGGGTACTGCCATGGGCACACGCATGGCCCCTTCCTATGCCAACCTATTCATGGGCAAACTTGAACACAATTTCCTGAGCTATCAGCCTATCCATCCACACTGTTGGATGTGATTCATAAACTATATCTTCATGATCTGGACCTCTACCGAAGACAGCCTTCTCACTTTTCTCAACAACCTCAACTCCCACAGCCCATTAAAATTCACCTGGAACTATTCAAAATCTGATGCAATATTTTTGGATGTAGAACTGACTCTCCACAATGGAAAAATTGAAACAACTGTCCATACCAAACCAACCAGTAGCCTGCAGTACCTCCACTTTGACAGCTATCACCCATACCACGCTAAGAAATCCCTGCCATATAGCCTCGCTACCAGAGCCAAACACATATGTTCCACCCAAACAGATATTAACAAACAGTGTGAGCAAATAGCCAAGGCCTTCATAAACAGAGGTTACCCAAAATCACTGGTACATGAACAAATACAGCGAGCCACTACAACTAGTGACGACTCAACCAAGCTTGGCAATTCTGAAATCCCCCTGGTTGTCCCATACCACGAAGGTCTGCACAAACTCAAAACAATACTGAACTGTGGGCACAAAATCCTGGCCTCCTCACCACTCACCCAAAACTTGCTCACTAAATCACCAAGGCTGGTATTCAAACATCCCCCCAACCTCCGTAACAAACTGGTTCGCCCCAAACTGCCAGCCATTACCACATCGAATAATAGAACCACTCCCAGGGGTTCTCACCCTTGTAACAAACCACGCTGTGGCTCCTGTGCTATACATCAACCTTCCACATCATTCAATAGCAGACAGACAAACCAAACCTACCCCATACCAGGAAGCTATAACTGTGCAACTGAAAACCTCATCTACCAGCTACAGTGCACTAACTGCAATGCAGAGTATATCGACCTAACCACCAACACTCTCAGACAGAGGATGAATGGCCACAGAGCTGACACCAAAAAAGCCATAGCTGGAGCGGAGGTTGATCCACATGAGAGGCCAGTTGCTGCACATGCAGCACTTCATAACTCCAACTTTGAGTCCTGTTATACAACCAGAGTGGTGAGGGTCCAACCACAGTTGAAAAACAAAGCAGAATTAAGACGCTAGGAACTGGCACATCAATACATCACAAAATCCAGACAGCCACCTGGCCTTAACCTCAGATAACAATCCCACATTTCAAACTTCCCGCCGCACCTTAGTTTGCCCTCTGGCCGCTAGGTGTACTGATTACCAACCACAGCTGGACAATAGACGTCAGTGTGCCTCCACTCACTTGGTGAAGCAGATGTAGTCTGCGAAACGTTGTGACCACGCGTCCGCAGAGCAATGTGTTCGTCCTATGTGTGTGTGTTTCTATCTGCGAGTACCATCCTGTGAGTACTTGTGAACAATTCTTTCTGTTTAAATTGTTATTAATTGTCTTAGTGTAAGAGAGTGCCTTTACGTGAAACTGCTGCCAAACACAGCAACAAGCCCAAGTAATAATTGTGTTGAATAACCCAACAAGGAGGTCCAACGGTCAAACATCTTGTTTTTCTCAGTTTCTTTTACGACAAGCCGCGGGACAGAATTTCACACAGACACTGATATTTATTCAAGTTCTTATCTTCCTTCCCCTCCCCCCTTTTTCCATACACAAGCGACTTCCTCGTAGATAGCTCACTGCTCAGGTAGAGGAAGAGCACAATGGTTATGGATGTGTAGTGTGGACCACTAAACGAAATACTACCCACACAACAGAAGGCTACAGCTGGGAAACCAGGCAGCCCTGTTAAGTAACCATCCCAGCATTCGCCTGGACCAATTTTGGGAAACCATAGAAAATTGAAATCAGGATGGCCGGAGGCGAGGATCGAACTCGGGTCCTCCCGGATTGAAGCCCAACACGTTACTGCAGACATTGAGTCATGCCTGAGCGAAATTTTGCAAACTGCTGCAATAGTGTAATCAAGTATGGCAAGCAATAACAATAAAGTATTTCTCGATAAAGTTTTCACATTCACTACGTAGGTAGTTCATAAACCACATCTTTAATGCCCGATTCCTAGTTTAACAATTTCTAGGACTTCCACACTATCTGAGTTTCGCTAAAATATTTCTATTGCTAAACTATGGCCCTGACTGGTAGGAAAAATTTTCACTTTTAGTTTGGCACTTACATAATACTGTGATTGTGAATATTTTTTAGACATTACTATTTTGACACCATGAGAAATGTTCTGTTTTGGTGTACTACTGCTTAACAGCAGTGATGGAGAATTTTCCACTGTTGGCTCAAACTCAATGTTTTCAAATGTCTTGGAACTTTTACTGATGTGGATGGTAGTTTTCTTGTCAATTGTAGCCTTTGGTGTAAATTTTGGTGAAGTGAAAACCTGTGCACCTACGTAGTTCGTAGTCATGATACTTAGTTCTAAAACTTTCCTTTGAAAAGCTTCATTTTGTTGCTTCAAATATGAATGTCGATGAGCAATATGTCTACATTTATTTCCTAAGACGTTTTCATCACAACCATAATTTCCTTCAGGTCTACATGACATAACTTTTCTGGGCTTGCAGGGCTGCTGTTGCTTGCAAAGTTGATCCTGCCAATTTCTCTGCAAGTGGTTGGAGGGAGGACGGGAAGGGGGCTAGAATCAGCTCGCCTCCAGGCGGCATCTCACAGTTGCAAGCAATAAGTTGAAGTCCAGCTTATGTAATAAACAAACTGTTTCATCACAGAAATTATAGAGTAGAGGCTAAACTACATGTATTTGGTTGTGGTAATTGTGTCCACTCAATTGGTATGATAAACACTTTAAACCCACAACAATAGGTTAGTTTAAACGTACCTAAACTTGCTGTGGTCCAAGACAGGTAGCTTAGAAAACTACACTAATAAATAGAACAACTTTAACTGTGTAAATTCTAATTTTTTAAAAGAAAATTTTAGAAAATGGTAATTTTTGCTTACCTATAAAGCAGGTTTTACTTCTGGAAGGCATTTTACAATATCATGGACAGGAGCTCAAAAAACAAAGAAATGTACAGGAAATTATACTTGAGGTACATCAGGAAGACGAGAGCAGGGTAGAGAGGGATTCCACAATTGAAAGATAGGGATGGTCTGAGTGCATCAACAGACAAGGAGAGGGCATTGAGCTACATGATGAGTGGCAAACATAGGGAGGGTGTCAACGGGGCTGATATCCCTTATAGAAAAAGCTTATATCTGAAATTGGTCAAATCTGGGACAGATCTGAACCAGATATGAATTAGTGTATATTTGCCTATCCCTGACGCCAGATCTGGCTCAGATACAATTTTTTCAAATGGGATGTTTAGAATACAGGACAGGGACCCAGTGAGAGTTATCAGAAGGCTAATATGTAAAAAAGCTGTGCGACCAGATGGTGTTGACAGTTTGCTAGGAAGGAACTGAGTAAATATCCCAGCAGACTATTAAACGGCAAGCTGCCACAAGAATAGAAGGAGGCGATGGCAGTGCCAGTACACAAGCAGGAGAGGATTGGACACATCCCAGCAGCTACAGGCCAGTGAGGCTTACACTGAACACTGGGAAGATGATGGAAAAGTTGGACGCTCAGTTAGGTTGAAGTCAAGGAATTAAAAGAACTGGTTGCGGGAATATCAACCCAGGTTCACAAAAAGATATTTAGGTGAGACTCGGTAGGCATTCTGTTGGATGATGGAAGACGGAAGTAGATGCCGGTTTCATTTTATTAGGACAGGCTTTTGACAAGTTACTCCACAGGTAACTAACGCAGAAACTGTGATAAGTTACCACACAGGAAACTCACACAGAAACTATGACAAGGTACCTCACAGGAAACTTACACAGAAACTGTGACAAGGTACCCCACAGGAAACTCTCGCAGAAGTGTGACAAGGTACTCCACAGGAAAATCACGCAGAAATGTGACAAGGTACCCCACAGGAAACTCACTAAGAAACTGTGACAAGGTACCCCACAGGAAAGCCACACAAAAACTGTGACATGGTAACCCACAGGAAACTCACGCAGAAACTGTGAAAAGGTACCCAACAGGAATCTCCCGCAGAACTGTGACAAGGTACCCCACAGGAAACTTACACAGAAACTGTGACAAGGTACCCCACAGGAAACTCACACACAAGTGTCACAAGGTACTCCACAGGAAACTCACTCAGAAATGTGACAAGGTACCACACAGGAAACTCATGCAGAAACTGTGACAAGATACCCCACAGGAAAGCCACACACAAACTGTGACAAGGTACCCCACAGGAAACTCACGCAGAAACTGTGACAAGGTACCCCACAGGAATTTCACGCAGAATGTGACAAGGTACCCCACAGGAATCTCACAAAGAAACTGTGACAAGGTACCGGTACCCCAAAGGAAACTCATGCAGAAGTGTGACTTGGTACCTCACAAGAAACTCAATAAGAAACTGTGACAAGGTACCCCACAGGAAAGCCACACAAAAACTGTGACATGGTACCCCACAGGAAACTCATGCAGAAACTGTGACAAGGTACCCAACATGGATCTCACAGGGAACTGTGACAAGGTACCCCACAGGAAACTTACGCAGGAACTGTGACAAGGTACCCCACAGGAAACTCACACAGAAACTGTGACAAAGTACCCCACAGGAAACTGTGAAAAGCCACCCCACAGGAAACTCATGCAGAAACTGTGACAAGATACCCCACAGGAAAGCCACACAGAAACTGTGACAAGGTACCCCATAGGAAACTCACGCAGAAACTGTGACAAGGTACCCCACAGGAATCTCACGCAGAACTGTGACAAGGTACCCCAAAGGAATCTCACAAAGAAACTGTGACAAGGTACCCCAAAGGAAACTCATGCAGAAGTGTGACTTGGTACCTCACAAGAAACTCGCGCAGAACTGTGACAAGGTACCGCACAGAAAATACACGCAGAACTGTGACAAGGTACCCCATAGGAAACTCACGCTGAAGTGTGACTAGGTACTCCACAGGAAACTCACGCAGAAATGTGACTAGGTACCCCACAGGAAACTCACGCAGAAGCTATGACAAGGTACCCCACAAGAAACTCACACAGAAACTGTGACAAGGTACCCCACAGGACACTCATGCAGAAACTGTGACAAGGTACCCCACAAGAAACTCACGCAGAAACTATGACAAGGTACACCACAGGAAACTCACGCAGAAACGGTGACGAGGCACCCCACAGGAAACTCATGCAGAAAGTGTGACAAGCTACCCCACAGGAAACTCATGTAGAAACTGTGACAAAGTACCCCACAGGAAACTCACGTAGAAAATGTGACAAGGTACCCAACAGGAATCTCACGCAGAACTGTAACAAGGTACCCCACAGGAAACTTACGCAATAACTGTGACAAGGTACCCCACAGGAAACTCATAAAGAAACTGTGACAAGATACCCCACAGGAAAGCCACACAGAAACTGTGACAAGTTACCCCACAGGAAAGCCACACAGAAACTATGACAAGGTACCCCACAGGAAACTCATGCAGAAACTGTGACAAGATACCCCTCAGGAAAGCCACACAGAAACTGTGACAAAGTACCCCACAGGAAAGCCACACAGAAACTGTGACAAGGTACCCACAGGAAAGCCACACAGAAACTGTGACAAGGTCCCACAGGAAACTCCTTCAGAAACTGTGACAAGATACCTCACAGGAATCTCACAAAGAAACTGTGACAAGGTACCCCAAAGGAAACTCATGCAGAAGTGTGACTTGGTACCTCACAAGAAACTCAATAAGAAACTGTGACAAGGTACCCCACAGGAAAGCC
>PNEQ01017955.1:24519-39118 GCA_003012365.1 Medauroidea extradentata | reverse complement strand
AGTTTGAATTAACCGAGTTTGAATTAACCGAGTTTGAATTAACCGAGTTTGAATTAACCGAGTTTGAATTAACCGAGTTTGAATTAACCGAGTTTGAATTAACCGAGTTTGAATTAACCGAGTTTGAATTAACCGAGTTTGAATTAACCGAGTTTGAATTAACCGAGTTTGAATTAACCGAGTTTGAATTAACCGAGTTCGAATTAACCGAGTTCGAATTAACAGAGTTCGAATTAACCGAGTTCGAACTAACAAGGTTTTACTTTATACCTAGTTACCGTGCATACATATGTGAAGTGGTTTTCAATGCTGTTTGTTTGCATAAAGTTACTGCTTCCGGGAAGATAATACTTTTGAGTTTCGTTATGTAAAGCAATGAAAAATACTGTGGTCCTCTGTAGTAAAGAGAGGGAACAGTTTTAAGTTGTTCATGCAATCTGCAGTTCTGAATTTAAAGTCATCTAAGAATGGATTCAAGGTGATCGTAGGCATTATATTATGCCAATTTATGCTAGAAATTAATGCAAAACTAATATTGTAAGCTTTTCAACAGTTTTGGAACCAAACAAGGTCATAAATGAAGTATTAAATGTGGCAGTCCTGTGGAAAATGATTTTTAGTACTGATATTTTTATTTGTTAATATAATTAGCCAGTTGAGCATGTTCAGAACTTCTATAAACCTATTTTGCAAATGCAAGCCGGTAGATTTATGTTTGCTGCGTGGGTTGAAAGAACTACAATATGAGGGGGAAAAAGGTTGTGTAAGATATTAGGGAGGGAGTGGGTGAAAGTGAGTTGTAAGGGAGTGGGAGGGCCGCAGTGGACAGTCTGATTGTGGTGTTGTGGAGAGGAGGTTTCCTTGACTATGAAATTAAAGGGGAGAGGGTCGAGGGAGGTAGTAAGTGGACAGTGTGCACACTCAGCTAGTGTTTCATGTGAAGCGCACTTTTGTTGTCTGACGTTGCAGCACCATCATTTCTTCCCTCCATGTACCGTGCCTTTAAGCTGGATTCACAAACACCACTTAGCGTACATGCATATAGAAGTAGAAACACCGAGTGTGCATGCTAGCATTAATAGCCTCGCGTATTGTGTGTGCATACTTATTAGAGTTGATCAACTTTGCACTTTGTTCGTATGTACGCTAAGTGGTGGTTGTGAATGAGGCATGTGCAAAAGTAAGACTCAGTTAAATATTAATTTACGTATACTGAGAAAAAATTTATTTTGTGGTCATAAGTTATTTAATTCGCTTCTAAAAATAAAAATAAATTACGATCATCTGTTACCAACATTTTCTTATTACATAAATAATTTCAGCGCATTACTAGATTAAATATTGTTGTGAATCCAATCTCTAATACTTAACGTATGTGCGTGTGTTCGTGCGTACGTTAAGTGTGGTTGTGAATCCGGCTTTAATACTTTGGCCATTGTAACGCCTCTAAGATTTTCTTTCGGCGTGAAAACTCAACCCTCTATCTATCCCAAACATACATGTTTCTCTAAAAATAAAACAGCATGCTTTTACAAGTGACAAAGTTCAGGATTTCTGTAGTAATTCACTGTCATTGTGCTTTCTTCAACTCGCATTTCCTGCTATGGTTTATTGCTGAAGATTTTTAATTACAACTTTTTGTCATCGCTTTTACTACAACCTTAATTTGATTACTAACAACTATGTATGCAGATGTGAAGTTTTTATGAGATGAGCAGCTAAAAGAAGACTTTAGATTTTGCTACCAAGTGCGAGATCATAAGTGCCGGCAGACGCTTCCGACCACTCAGCACTAACAGCATATGTTTAGATAAGAAGAGGAGGCAAGCTATCTTCCTTGCTTCGCGAAGACGAGATGCAATGTTTGAGATAACTCAAAGCTGCTGACAGTAATTACCGGTCATAAAAGTGAACGTGTTCTGAGCTTGAGAACATTTTTAGAAAACTTGTTGTAGACGAAGAGAATGAAAACACATTTATAATGTTTAGGGCCCCAGTTATCACTATTTATTTTGCGTTTGGAATTAGGTAAATGCCCAGCTTCTTTTTGAATGTTTAGACATGAAAAATACTATCAGTGTCGTTATCTTACAGTGCAGCATAAGCATGCATTGTATCAAGAAGCATTGAATCTTTGTTTAGAGTGAGATGCCAAGTGAAGCTGGTTCAGGCTGAAGGAAATTCTGTGTGTGTGCACGTATGTAGCATGCCGATGCATGCAATAGGAATTTACAGATAAAGGGGTGTGAATGAGAGAGTGACAGTGTGTAGGAATAGAAGCGCTGTGGTGGCATGTGCCTGCCTGACGTTTAAAAAAAGTAGCCAGCCAGGAACTTACAGTGTTGCCTCGCTTCAGCAGTAGAGTAGTAGTGAACATGTTAGACATTATCTCTTGGTAATCGTACCTTTCTTGTATGTGTGTGTACCTTTTCATAATGTGATTTTTATTTACTTGTTACATCAGCGCCAAGGCATAGCGGGACTAGGGATCTGTAGTGTTTCTCTGCCTATGCACGTGTCTGGCAAGCAGTTCCGAACTTTTAATCTTGATCGTCTTCGTCCCGACCATCACGGATTAACAATGTTGCCATGGGACCTGAAAATCTTTACTCAAAATCATTCATTAAGTAATTTTTTTTTTTGGAATCCCCTCCCTCCCCGGTCCTCACCCACACCCCCAAAAGAAAGTTAAATCTTCTGGTATGTTTTGTCGGAATTTATGGTGGTAGCTTTAGAAACGTCTGTTAGCTCACAACAATAACGCATTTACCATCACAGCCATGAAAGAAAAGAATTTCGTGAAATAACTTTTAAAAAATAACCAGTGGAACGCTTGGCAAGTGTGCGCATGGTGATTTAGGCTGCCCACGTGCCATCAAAACGTGAGAAGTGGTCACTCGAGCCGTCAATCTTTCCATCTCTCTTCTGTCCGCTCATCCAACAAAATTCAAGAAATTCCATTGAAAATGTTTTTAAATGTATAATGAAAACTGAATTGGAAGTTTGTGAGACAACGGTTAAGATAATAATTAAATACGCAGGAAGCACCCATTGTAGCTTGTAGGTAGCAGCGTTTGTGCAACAAACTGGTTGGTTACTACTCGCTAAAAATACTTTTTTCACTTTTTTTTACCAGCATAGAAACAAACTATTTATGTTTACACTAATAAATTCATTGTATAAAGTCCTTATGAATGGTATTGTGCCAAGGGTACTCCCAGGCCTGGCACGATTCAAGATCGTAACCAATAACTAACACGGGGAGAGTCAAAGCGGATGGGGGAAGTTGAGTCATCAGTTATAAAACCCAAGGGCCAGCAAAACTCCAAGATTCCTAACAAAAATATACAGTGTAACCCCCCTTTTTTTTACACCATTCAAGGGATCCTGCAAAAATGGTAAAAAGTGGGAAAGTGTTAAAAGTAGGAAATGCATAAATGGGCTTTCAGTATTACTAAGATGTATTAATTTAACATTTGTATAGCTGTTAAAAATGTAAACAAACAATTTTCACAAAAAAAAAAACACTCAACCATGTAGGCCTAAAGCCACACCCAAGAATTGTATTTTGTTTTAAAAAATTAAAGTAAAAACAAATACAGTAAGTGGTAAATATTGAATAAGCACTGACCAATAAATAAGATTATGTCTGTGTTTAAAGCTGTTGAACCAACAATTTGAGGAACCATAATTTTCAGTTTCCAGTTTGCTGACTATGATTTGTGCTGTTTCCGACGATAAAACATAGTTAATTGGTAAATTTGTACTCTTGCACCTACACATCATTAATTAAAATAATGCCTCAGTTGGTCATTATTTTACATGCTAACACATTTTTGTGTTTCCACAAACGGTTTGTACGTCACAGAACTCTCTTCGATAATTTAACAATTTTTATGATTTATTTTTTGCTGTAATTGGCATAACCAAGGGATACATGTATCCCGGTACAATGTTTTTAATCAACTGGCTGTGCTTGTCTCTAAGCTCTGTGAACATTTTACTTCATGCCAATACAATGTCCGCTTTGAATAAATTGGAAATTATTTTGCCACTTTGCATTATAACGTCACAAAAATTACAGCCAGAACATTAACCTCAGGTTATCCGAGTCAGTAAACAAAGCAACCATAGGTAAGTAACTTTGTGTAAGTTGCAACCAACCAGATGTGCTATCATGTGAATGAGAGCGTCTCAGTGCGACTTCGGACAAGTTGCGACCAGCCAGTGGCGCTGTCACGTGAATGAGAGCATTTCGGTGCAACTTCGTACAAGTTGCGACCAGCCATTGGTGTGGTCACGTGAGCGAGTAACCATGGGTCAACAAAATGGTGTCAAATGGCCTAGTTCCAAATTGTGAAGTGTACACGAGCGGAACAGTGGATCACCTTGCTGTTTACGTTGAAGGAAGTTTGCCGTAATTTTATACATATATCTATGCTTGTTGCTCGTGTTCAGAATGTAAACAAACTTAAAGAAAACGTGTAAATAGCGGGAAATAGAAATATTGAGTGTATTAAACAATGGGAATGTTTTACATAGAAACAAATGGGGATAAAACGGGACCGACAATAATAGGTGTAAGTAGCGGGAAAACGTAAAAAACTGTAACGAAAAAATTGGGTTCTACTGTATTTATTGTGCCCATCTCATTACAATATAACAAATTTAACGTGCAAATTTAACAAAAATCACCAATCCAACTTCAATTAGCAAAGACAAGGGAAGAGAACAGACCCAAAGACAACGGTTTACTGCAGTAGCGTCCATTTTTCCGTGTCATGTCGACGGAGAACAGGGTGTAGCTGGGCCCGAGCTGCACAAGCAACTGAGGTCTTACCCTCGTGTTAACACAAAGGGAGCCCGGACGGAGGGGAAAGGGAAGGGGAACCTCAGCACCCAGCGCGGAGTGGGTGACTAGAGGGAAAGAGTAGTGATGGTGGGAAGGCTTGGAAATATGTGATCCATTTACACATCACAGGTGTCGTCCAGGTGAATATGTTGGGCAGCACAGCACAGTATAAATAATATAATCACATATTATTTTTATAAATACGCTAGTTTTGTCATGGGATGTGATAAAAAATAATCACGCTGGCTACTACTACTGACTCCATTCTATCGGTTATATTCAATCGAGTGTGCTGTATTTCAGCGCATTCTAACAGAGACACGAAGTACTATCTGTGTGTTATTTCCTGTGCTGTCTACTGCTGCGCTGTGGAGACTGGGTAAGTAGTTGCATGTTCACTTGCCAGCCGCTAGAGAGAGTGTCTAGGGACTCACTTGTTACGCAACACAGCAATGCTTGGCTGCACTTGCTCATCTCAGAGTTACTCCCACAGTCATGGTTTTCAATGAATTTTGTGATTTTTCTTTATTTTTTTCTTTCTTAAGATTATCTACGGAGAAATAAGAATATAATGTGGTCAGTGAATGTATTTTTAGTAAACTTACATTATTATTTATATTCATTCTTATCGAAGTTACTTAGTTATTTCATAAATGTTTAAATTATTTTTTAAGGCTCCTTAAAATCCTTTTGTTAAATCATATTTTGTTATTCCCTAGTGTGTTAATTCAGGGCTCTACTGTATTCTAGTATAGTTAGTATAGTAAATTATTTCACAACATTACTTGTTTTTCTTTTTATCTTTATATGTGTGAGCCAAAACAGCTGTGCCATCTGTACAGTAAAACCTCTTTATAATGACCACCTGCGTATTATAACCCGACTTCGAGGAACAGGAAAAATTTTTTTATAAAAAGTAGTTCCACAAGCTTTGGCAGACAATATTGCGCTTGGCAGACTCCAGCTTTTGCACTACGGCGCACACACACATACACCAGTGTGTGTGTGTCTAATATACATAAAGCTTGTGACCTAGCTGGCTGTAGCTGCTGTCTTCACCACTTCCCTCCCCACCTTTGTCATGGCATGTCCAGGCATTTCTTCTCATCAGTTGCTTACTAGTGTCACCTTTTGCCAGACATAGATGTATCTTGAGTCCTTCCATTCCCACGATATGCATATGCGTACCTATCTTTGTCATTCTATTTCAGTTTTTGTTAACAACTTATATGGATTTATTTATGGACTCATGTTTGGAAACATTTGTTTTATTTTTTTGAGCGATTATTAATGACCGATACAATTTTTTTTTATTTTGATTTATTTGTTGTTTGGAAATGAGGGAAGAAGTAAGGAGATGGTTGGCCAAGCATGGTCGACTGGCAGTGTACGTGTTTTCTACTCAGCAGAGATAAGAACAATGGGAAAGATTCTTGCGTACTGTTCCCACGCTGAGACAGCGCTCTGGAATTTTATTACAACAGAATGATTACCAAGGTTTGCTGAACAAAAAAAAAAGGGAAAAAAAAAAACATTTTTTGTAAGGCATCAAATGTTGCCTCATGTTTTGTGGTGGAAATTAAAGGTTACATGTATTTTGCATTGCTAGCCAACGTAACATCAATTTATTTGTGTTAAAATATATTTTATTACTTACAACTTTTTGTATTTGTGCAAAATATTATCACCTATTCGAACAAGGAATATGTATCATAAATTGGTGCGAAAAATTTGTTAACAATGCGCATGTATTTTTATACTTCGACTTAGCAAAAAAAAACTTTCGTCTCCAGTTAGTGCAAGCCCCGTAATAGTGTTCAGGCCATGCGAGCGGCAGATTGATCTCAAGGGCATCTGCATATAAACAGACGAACGCTTGGGTTGCCTTAATATTCTTGCTCCTTGGAAATGCTTGGGGGCATTCGTTCATCCTTGGCGGTCGAGCCAGACACCTCCACTCTCCACCTGACACTCACTCCAGCACACAACCTTTGTGACAGTAAGAGGTTCAATACAACCTTCTTGGATATCATAATTTTTTCTCGGAATATACCTGATATGATTATTTTCTATTTAATTTTGAATACCGTATTTACTTGCATAGTTGTCACAGTTGTACAGTTGTCGCACTGTAATTTAGTAACGACTGAAACATTTTTTTGGTATGCTAATACAGCAGTTATCAATTAACAACGCGATGCTAATGCACGGGTTACGATGGGTAAAATAAACAGAACGGCGTGTAAACACAATGGAACAGCCTGCTTCCATGTGCCGTATGGTAGGCCATATGGATGCAGGCTGTTCCATTGTGTTTACGCACTCTTCGGTATGGCAAAGGGAGACTACTTTACTCTGACCTTAGATGGCATGTTCTGATTTGCTGTGTGGAAGTGTTGAAATTCGAACATGTGGAAAATGCAACAGCCTTTATCTCTTTTGTTTTTCTGTGCAACTTTGCAAGTGAAGTGTTTGGTTACAAAGTTAAGAACATTTTCAAGATTATTTTGCATCATGATAGGGAAATATAATTCCTATAATGCTCTGTACACGTGTGTGATTGCGTATGCTGAAGAGCATGGAAATTGGGCTGCAGAGTAGACTTTTCTGTTAGTAAAGGAAATGTTCGCAACCTGAGGAAACAAAACAAAGCGCTGAAAACACCAGGCGGTAAAGGTTGTGGTCTGGATGATCAAGTGATGGAGTTTATTCGCGAGCTTGAAATAATAATGTGTATGGGATGAAAAATTATGCCGCACACCCTGTTTAAATTGAGTTGTAGGTGGGCAAAAAAATTTATGCGACAAGAGAATTTTTTACCTCCGATGGAGAACAACTCTTTGGCGAAAGTTCTCGATGGACATTCGCAAGCAACAAGGTTACGGAATTCCAGCGGTTTGTTTGCATGTGGCAAACAAACAATTGCCTTATGTTGCAGTTTGCTAATGCAGACAACACTCCGGTATACAGTATTTTGATATGCCACAAAATACTGCCGTCAGTGAGAGGGGGCAATCAAGCATAACAATCAGCACTACTGGGAACGAGGCCATGCAGAGCACGGTAATGCTGGCAAATACTATCGACGGACGCAGAAGAGAAAGGGTGGATGTACGTAGAACTTGTCAAGGTCTGGATATACTTTGTGTGCAAGCGGCAACCAGGGGGTCTACTGTAGATAAAAAGCCTTGTTGGTGTGGGATAGTTTCCGTGTCAATCTGATGGAAGACGTCAAGGCCAGTCTGAAGTAATCAAGGACTGAAGTTGCCGTTATCTGGGGTGGCCTCATATCACTTTTGTAACCCCTAGACGTGTCTGAACAAGCCTTTAAGGAACATCTCCATCGCTTGTTTAGTGAATGGAGGGCCAGCGGAACCCAAGAACTAACTAAAGGTGAGGAGTTGAAGTAAACATCATTGCCAATAGTTTGTGAGTAGATAATGTGTAGTTTGGTGGTAATCACGGACGAGATCATTAAGACAGGCATTTCGTGCAGGCAGGATGGTATCGAGGGTGGCGATATTTGTTGGCAGGGGAGCAGCAACTCGGATGACGACGTTGACGAGCTAACCGTAGGTGACGAGTCTGATATGTCGAATTCTATCACAGATGAACGAGTAACCTGGTGAGTGCTTTCAAACGGTAAGGGTTTCGGAAAAACCCATAATAATGCATTTTTGATTGACTTTTCTGTAATGTTGTATTTCATTTTTTGTACTTTGCCCTTTAAAAATTGCATTGTTCATTAAGTGCACATTGTAAATAGATGTACCGATATGTGCCTAGATGACAGCACTTATGATTTAGCATTTTGAAGCAATAGAACAAATTACTGTTATTTCATATTTTTATTTAAAAGTATTTAATTTAATGAACAATGGTACCATACTTTTTCTTTGAGTCTGTATAACTTGAGAAAAACGTAAATAAAAAGACACGGTTAGCATGAAGTAAATACTGTAATTCATCGCACAATTTTCGCTATCACGTAATCTTTGCATCTAATTTTTGAGATGACAGAAATGATAAATATACTTTCATCGCATAATCGCCGCACCGCAATGTTTTGTTTACGTTTCTGCATCAGAGATGTGAACTACGCTCAAGTACGACACTATTAGGACAAAATGGTTGCCGCAAGAATCGATTATAGTTTGTACTAAAATATTCCGTTTGAATGAAAGTGGAACATAGCGTTACTAGTATAATAGTCCACCATCTTGTGTGTTTGTCTTGCGCGTGGACTTTCCCAACTGAACGTAGTATATCTGTGACATCGCAAAATAAAACCGAAGTTTGTAAACACTGAAACGTTAATAAACGGTAGCGGACTCGCAGAAGCCGAAAACAAACAAAGAAAACTACTAGATTTATCGGTTTTCTTATAACCAAAAGTGCCCATTTACCGGTAAATACTGCTAATCACTAAATGTGTTCCCACCAAATGTGCATATTTAATAACGAGACTATAACACCTTCCACGGTCTAGTAAGGTATAGAAATTAAGTAATGGTTTCAGAGTTCATATGACAATAGTTCTGTCAAAAATATTGGATTACTTTAATATAAATAGGATTAGTGACGGAAAATGTTGGTTTAAAAAAAAAATTTTACCACGGGACTTTTCCTTGAGTAATAGTCACACCTTCGATTTTTTGCGTCCAATTTGGCAAAAAATATGCTACGATTATGCTGTGAAATACGGTAAGTTCAGTGCTGTACGTGCTGCTACTGCTGTGGAGCACATGTGTATCATGCAGCAGCACGCCAGCCAGCCTTGGACTTACACCGTTGGTACTATCATCACTACTTTCAATACTTTTGACTGTGCTGAACACTATTTATACTTTTGGTGCGTAATTTAAGTCATAAGTTATTGTGCAACATGTGGTTGATACGCCCTTCTGGCATGACACCCACGAATTATCCACATACCTTGCATTATGTGTAATGTTATGTAATTAGTTTTTTAACAAAAAGCAATTAAGTTTCACCTGTGTAAAGAAAAAAATTAGTTTTTTGTTAAATAGGTTCAAAATGTATGGGCCTTGCATGGGGGTGGGTACATGGTTAATGTTGTATATTCCAAAAAAAAACTGCATATTTTAAGTATGGATGGGGAGAAAATATATAAATAAAATTCCCAGATTTTAGCATAACTACAATATAATGGGGAAAATGATGTGCAGTAACAGTGGACAATTCAAAATTAACTGCAGGTAACTAACTAACATTACGGAGGCGGTGTTGCACATAGGCTGAAACACAAAACTGTGTGTGTTGACGGTATAGGAAAATGCAGAGCTACAGTGTTGCACAGTTACCATGGGCGGGGTATGGATTGTGATTAACAGTGCATGGCTTATCTCACCACATGAGACAAATACAGGGCAGGCGAAAGAAAGTGACAGATACCACGCTGACGAACGTCTGGTAGGTCAAATACCCAGCTCGTATGTACTCGTTCTCCTAGCAGAGGTATCATAGAAGGCATTAATCGAAGGTCGGTCTGGTACACTTTGTATTATTTATACATATTGCTCCTTATAACAACTTTTTAGTAAATAAATTTGTTTTCAACTGTTAAAAATTTTTATTTCTTATTTTATAGTTTATGAAACCTTGTACATGGATGTAATGTTTGTACAGAGTGCCACTCGTGCAATGTTTATCTCTCTTTCTCGCTCTCTTTCTCGCTCTCTCTTTCTCAATCTCTCTCAATCTCAATCTCTCTATCTCTCTCTATATGTTTGCAAGAGGTGGTTCAAATAAGTAGTTAAGTTTGAAAGAACAATTAACAAAATACAAAGTCATGGAATATATCTCACATGATTGTATGTTATCTGAATGTGTAATCAAATGTTTAGTGTGAATATAAGAAGCATAAAGGTTAGCTCTGTTATTATTACACAATTCCAAGTTTTCAATAAATAGTGAATGTTACATACTCAATAAATATGGGTGTCAAGCTGGCCATACAGTATTACGTTACAATAAAAAATAGTTAAGTTTTACCAACTTCTAGATTTTCAGCAAACAAGTAAACATTACATACTCAATAAATATGTGTGTCAAATTATCCACACAACTATAAAATCATATTTAACAATAAAATATAGTGCTCATACGCCTTTAAAACAATTCAACAAGTTTACAATAAATATATTAAGAATAAAATGTGTTGAATTTCAATACGGAGTAGATCAGGGCAATGCGCCAAATGCAAATGTTTAACATTACGTGCGCTGCAAATTCTTAATGCACTGTCAGTGATTGAATGATCAATTCTTAAGGTATTCAAACCACGAAGTGTGCTTTATTTTATAGATTTTCTTTATGTTATTTTATCGCTCTGGACTTTGTACGGTATTTTAATTCCGTTTTTATTATTTTCTTTGCATTATTTTTTGCAGTATTCTTGACTTTGTTTTATCACATCAGTGCCATTGTATTCTATCTCTTTGGGATTGTAATGATATTTTTATTTTTTTTTTTATTTTTTTATTTATTTATTTTTTTTCCCGTAATTTTTGATCTTATGGTCTTGCACACGTGCTTTAATATTTTTTCCTCCGTTTCCCTTCAAATTTTTATTGAGAATTAGTTTTTTTACTGGAAGTGGGAGGGTGAAGAGAATGCAGTGTAGTTCTCACATTTGTTTATGTTGTGTGCGCGGTCTAATTTGGCATATGTGCCCTTCAAGAGCTTTCATTTCAATCAAAGTTGTTAAAAAAATAGGTTTTTTCCCAATTTTTTATATTGGACAGTTGTGGTTTATTATTTACTTAATTACGACTTTAAATCTTTCAGGATAGCAGTTAAGCACGTATCACAAATACGATAAAAATTAGTTTGGAAATGTTATTGACTGTTGTAGTGTAAGAATGTAAACTGTAGTGGACATTTACTGTCTGTGCTAGGAAATAGGGCTGAAGAAGTGGTGACGTAGAGAAATAGTCTAGAGGAAAGCAGTACTGTAGTAGGATGAGTGTTGCACATATGTTGAACGCTGCAACTGTGGTATGGCCATAATTTAGGTCGTAGTATGTTTGTGGTGGCAAGGGGAGTAGGTCGCCATGGCAAGGGCAGCTGCGACACTCTGTTTTCATTCAGTCTCTGCTACATATTTTTGCAATTGTTGTTCTGTTTTTGATGTTATGACTCGTCAAGTAATAACTGCAGGTCTGCAACATATATTTTACAGCTGTGAGTTAGACAATTTGAAAACCATTTTCCATGTAATTATTTATAATTTTGTTGTTTATTAAGAGGTTCCAGAGAGTGTATTTGTAAGTTTGCTACCTTTGTTAGATACAGGGTTTGTAAAATCAGGGGTCTAGTGTACTTTTCATTTTTCTACTTATTGTAAAGTCGGATGTTTCTTTTCATAGGTTTGCAATCTGCACTGCCATTTCGTGTGATTACAGACTGATTAACTGTGCACAAAATTATGAAATTGAAAGTTAGTTAGTTGTATTATTTATTATTATATAATCACTTTTTTTTCCACACCAGGTTCCAAAAAATTTTTCTCTTCTAATATAGTTTTACTGTAAAGGTGTGTGTACCGATATGTACAGTAGTTGCGCAGTGATTATTTTTGTGTTAGTAAAATGGTGCAGGTTACGTATAACATTTGTAGTTGAAATTTCAAGTTCTTACTGTATGTTGAAAAATGCACGGTGTAACTGCTGTTGTGCTTCAGAGATCCTTTTGTACTCTGCAGTGTGATGTAGTTAGTATTTTCTTTAGACTTTTTTGTCACATATACTGAACAAGGTTTTTTTTTTTTTTTTTAAACAAAAAATTGCACATTTTAATAAATGTGGTTGTTTCATTTCAAAGTTTTTCGTTAAGTACATTTTTTTATAGAGTAAATGTTGATGAATGCTGCAAATTAGTGACATTTTGATTGTGATAGTACACTGTTTCAGGTATTCCACCGCATATTTCTCCTGGGATTGGACAACACAACTCATCTGCCCTGCCACCGCATAGCATGCCGCCTCAGCATGGTCCTCCTGGGCCTCCAGACATCAACTTCAGCCAGCCTCCACCTGGATACCACCCCTCTACTTTTCCTGCAGGTGGTTCACCCATTCTGTTTTGTTGTGTTGTTTTTGCAGTTTGCATTTAGCTGGACTGCAGAGGTTGATGCTCTACGCCCCTTTGGCTTACGGCGTGGCGGCGGGTGCCCTTGGATCGAGGGGCAACGTCGTGGAAGGGGGAACAGCTTGCGGCAGGCATAGTGAGTGTGGCCGGAGGGAAACCACGAGTTCGACCAGTTTCCAAGGGGCGGGGTCACTCTTTTCCATGGGACAGGTTACACAGACACTCACCTGTGTTATCAGAAGAGCTCCCGAAGGAGACTACGTTTGCAATCTGAGTGTGTCTTGGGTTCGAAATGAGCCTCACTCCTAAGCTGGTCCTTGAGCTGCGGGCACAGTGGCGAGACTTTGGGTGGAGACTTAAGTGGGCTTAGGAGTGGAGGTACCCACTTGATCATGAGGTGCACCAAGCGCCAAGAGTTGATGACGTCTCGCATACGTTTGTGGATCTGTGGTGGGGGCTTCTACTCTTTATCCTCGTCTTTGTTGAATGGGGGGTGACGGTTGAAGATACTTTCGGCACAAGTTGTCTAGGGAGGGCGTCGGCCCTGGTAATTTGTGCTGTGGCATTAGGAACTTTTTCTCCCTCATTGGAGGTGTCACGAGTGTGCGCCGGGTAGCTGCAGCGTCTCTTTTGTGACCTTCTATGAAGCGTCGCTCCTTGAGATAAATGTTGATCTCAAGGTAGTCTACTGAATCGGGCATTGGAGTAAAAAGCAGTATTGGTTTGAATCAATATTTATTTGACTTGGTTGTCTCAAAGGTTCATACACTGAATATTTACTAGTCTACAGATTATTTACAGCACTGGTATTGTTTACGAATGATTAACATAAGTCCTCTAACACTGTTCTAGAATTATTATTTTACGTGATGCTCGTGCGTTCACCGTATATATAATATCTGCTGCTTCTATCCTTCAGTGCATGGTATTCCAGATATGTAAAAGGTAATTAGATAAGATTCTTGGGTCACACCTCTCGTGGCGGCTTAGGTTAAGGAAACACACTGTCTCCTAGAAACACTGCGCCGGTGGCATCTTTCCAACCAACCTTCCGGCACACACTATTTTTCAGGGTTCCCAAGCAGGTCACTTTTTCAAGAGTTAGCTGTGGGACTTCCTTGACACAGGTCACTTTTGCAAGGGTTAGCTCGAGCAGGGCTGGGGCAGTGCCCAAGGAGGTTGGTGTTCCAGAAGCCACCAACTCTCCTTCTCCTCTCTTGGGATGCACGCAGCCCCTTTTATTCCCGGGAGTTAGTCCCTTTACATGGGTGGTAAGATGGTGGCGAGGCCGGGAGTAGACAATCTGCTAGTGGCAGGACTACAGCCTCAACACCCACTCATTTCCTAATAAAAAAAAATTAAGTATAAAGAAATCACTTGACATGTGAGATCCCTTCTGGATCAACCTCAGGTTTATATTACGTTAAAATTGCCTTAGGAAAAAAGTACAAATATTTAAACACAAGAGATACGAATACACTAAACCCCAATTTTACGAATACTCACAGTTCCTCATATCACATTCGCAAAATCGCTACCTTTGTAAAATCGATAGCGTCTTTTTGCTCCTTTTTTTTCCTCCTCCCCCCTTTTTTCCTCCTCCCCCCTTTTTCCTCCTCCCCCCTTTTTCCTCCT
>PNEQ01017955.1:6169-18952 GCA_003012365.1 Medauroidea extradentata | reverse complement strand
GACAAAGGTCTATCATATCTATTGTTTAGCGGCGTTCTTTTGATCGTAAGACGTCTGCCTATTGACATAAATTTATATTTCAACCATCACTTGCGTTATTTTCCCGTTAAATGCTACGGAAGTCAGTCTGTTCGCTCGAGAGAAGACACTTGGAATCTCAATATTTTCATTTTTTTAGGAAAAGGATTGGTCATATCTTTTGTTTAACGATGTTCTTTTGATCATAAGACATCTGACTATTGATATAAATTTATATTTTAAACTATCAGTTGCTTTATTTTTCTGTTAAATGCTACGGGAGTCGGGCTATTCGCTCGAGACTCGAGAGAAGACACTCGGAATCTCGATTTTCTCATTTTTTGGGGACAAGGGTCGGTCATATCTACCGCTCAACAGTGTGACGTCTGATATCAATTTATGTTTACATTATTACGTTAATTAATTTCCCGCAAAACGCTACGGAAGTCGGGGCCTAGAGAACACTTTGCAGAAAAAATGCAATTTTAATATTTTCTATTAATGCAGGGTGGGGGGGGGCAAAAATAAGCCGCTATCGAATTTACGAAGGTAGCGATTTTACGAATGCGATGAGAGGAACCATGAGTATTCGTAAAATCGGGGGTCTAGTGTATTTCATTTTCTATGTGACGTAAGTTCTGTTTGTGCAGATTGTTTTGGTGTAGGACCAGGTCCAGCTGTGGGACCACCTGTGGGTCCATCTGTAGGCCCATCCAGGCCTGAGAAAATGTGGCAGTTGGGCAATGATTGTGACTATCAGGTCATGAAGCCAGTGATGGAGGTTGAGCAAGAAGGTATGCAGCTTACATTTTCTGTTGATCTAATTTTGCAACAATACAGCTTAAACAATTTTGTTTGTATTTTCATCGTAATTAAGTAAGTTAAATAAAAATCTTCTTGAAACAAAATTGAACAGAAGGTATCATGGCTTGTTTGTAAACGTGCATTCAGTATTTATTAATACAGAAAATTTTTGGATACTGTAAATAAGAACAAAAGTTTGTCACACAAAATTTTGTATCCTTCAGGTATATCATACACAAGTTAAAATAGAGCTCTACCGATAAACTGTACTATTCTTTGTTCACTCTTAACATGAGTTTTAAAATAAACAAATATTGCATCATTGCATTTCGCTATCTTTTAATTGACTTAATTTGTGCAGCGCACTGATGTACTACCGTATTTATTGATGTACCACCCGCACGTTTTTTTCAAAAAAACCAAATTGAAAAGTTGGGGTGCAGGTCATACGCATAAATCAAGGTTTTGAATGAAAAATGGGATTTATCATACATTACAGATTGCTGGCAGCATTTATTACAAAGAAAATACAAGTATATACACAATAACATCAGATTGTAGCTTATTAGATGTAAATACACAACACTGACATTACCGTCAGCCACGTCCTGTTCCGTGCGTACAGCTCGTGGCGCCGTGGCCGCCCTCCGGGACATTCCGGACTCAAGCAATCTTAGGCCACGCCTGGACGTGCCGAGCTGCGCCAAGCCAGCACCGCCACCACCCCTACCGCCTACGCGCATTCAGCACTTTACCGCTAGAGGTTGTGTTTAGGTAGTGAAAATTGAGTTATAAACGATTGTGATCATTTACTGTTTGTGAAGCACTGAAATCTGGTCCACTACTCACAGACCTACAAACAAAACAGGCACCACCCCCACCCCTGATTGGCCAGAATCCCTGTCTAGCCTCACTCTTTAGTCTTCCCACACCTGCTCATTCTGCTCCAATACTGCCTGCTCCATGGCCTCAGAAATTGGAATCTAAACCTTCAGAGGTACAACCCAAGTCACAGATACTCAACTTGTCCAACCATAACCTCACCCCTCCGGAACACAGTATTCTTGAGGAAGGCCTATCATTTGATCCATCCAAGAAATTCGACCATTTTGCTACTGTAAAATATGTCTTGAATTTTACTCGAAAGCTCCGCCTCAAGCATTTCTTTGATAACCTGCCCAACACCATGAATGATTATGACAATAACATTGATCCTGCATTAACAAAGTTTTCTCCACCCTCCACCTGGGACCCCCCTCTACTGCCTCCCTCTCACCCTCTTGAGCAGTTCATATCACTCCTACTGACAAATGTCTCAGATCCAGCCTTTGCTAGCTCTCTCCCCAACAACAGTAACATCACACCCTCTGAATGCAAAGCCACCGAAGACCTACAGAACAGCAGTGAAATAATGATACTGCCAGCAGATAAGGGCTCTACTACAGTCATTTTAAACAAAAAGGATTATTTTCTGGAAGCAAAAAAACAACTGGAAGATTCCACCACTTACAGACAACTGCAAGAGGACCCAACAGCCGAATTCCGTGATCAAATCCAACACTTCCTAAATACCCAAGGACCACTTAGGGTCTCTCCCACAAATCTGTACAGCTTCTCACACCAGACAACCCCACTACACCTGTTCTGTACCTACTACCCAAAATACATAAAGAACAATGGCCACCCTCAGGACGACCCATTGTGTCGGGATGTGGCAGCCAGACAGAAAGGATCTCGGCACTGGTGGATGCTTGCCTCCAACCTTGGGTTCAGCTGCTTCCCTCGTACTATGTGTGTGTGTTTCTATCTGCAAGTACCATCCTGTGAGTACTTGTGCACAACTCTTTCTGTTTTAATTGTAATTAGTAGCCTAGCGGCCTTTCCCGCCATTGAAAAACAGAAAGTTATTCAAGAAGCCGAAGAAACTGGTAATCGTGCTGGGGTAGGAAGTACGATATTGATGAAAGTTTTTACGGGATTGGAGGGAAAAGGACAAACTTTCGGAAAGTTTGGGCAGTCAAATGATGATTGACTTGTTTGGCTCGATGAACAAGCATCTACCCACGCACAAGCAGCGTGGAGGCCAAGATAGTGTTTTTTGTGTCTCTCAGAATGCGCTACAGTACAGCACTGCTTAGCCTGCTCTTTAGTTACGGCTTGTGGCTAACAGAGTGCAGTATACGTTACCATAATGGATCCGTGCAGCCAGCCATTGCAATCTTCGTTCCAACATGCTGTGCGTGGTGCTATGCAGTACTTAAGTATACTTCTTACATATAATTTCATTATGTTTCTATCCAAAAATAAATTTAATTCAAACTTTTTTTTTATATATAAAGAGTATGTTCACAATATGTGGTGCTGGTCTTACATGGGGGCAGGTGGTACATGGGTAAATACGGTATTTCCAGCTTTCCAAACTGTATGCAGTTGGTATCATAGAAATTGGTATCATAGAAAGCAACAATGCGCTATCTACTAAACCAATATTGCATGAAAATTTTGTAGATGTTATAGACATACGAAAATAAAAATTATGTAAGACCTTGAAAAAAAATATTGATTTCATGTGCAGTTACCGTGTAATTATCAAGCCATGACTAGTGATTGTATTCAAATATTCTGGTACTGGTGTAACAAAAATTTGGTACTCTATGCAGAAAAAGTAGTCAACAAAACGAGTGATTATAGTTACTGCAAAGTCCTCTGTGATTATTTTGTACTTCGTTCTGGAAAAATCTCATTTGCTAAATCTCCAACTATTCTGTCAATATCACATCACATATCTGTTTTGTTTTATCAAGAATGTTATGCGAGATTTTTATTCGTGCTTTATAAACATCACCACAGTTAGCTTAATAACGAAGACATATGTCCACGTTTCGAATACCATGCAACACATTTTCACTGTTCACGTCCAAAGTCACATAACCTAATCTGCAAGCTTATGGACCATGTAAACATTACTGACGCGAGAACAGAACAATATAGATACAGGAATTTTGGTGCAGACGAACTGGAGCGGAAAATTGATATACGGAAAAGCCATTCGCTGTAGCCTCAACATTGAAGGGTTAATTTCCAAAAATACTTGGGAAGTATAAATTATTAGATTTATTTCTGCTATTTCAGACTTATTTTTCCACTGGTAATTATTACTGAACTAAATTTTTAGTATTTTTGGAGTATAGTTCATCTCAAAATAATGGCAAGTGTACCAAGAAACTGTACTTTTAACTGTGTGTCAGTGGTCAGTTGTGAAATAACTCATGAATCAACTGTACAGACGTTTCGTCTGCTAACCATAATTTTAATAATAAATTGGGGAAGGGATTTTCGATACTTTGATTCCTCGATTTCCGATTCCTCGATTCACCCCATTCTCGCTGGTATCGAAAGACTAGATAATCTTGGAAAATTCACTTTTCTATACATTTTGTTTCTCTCGATATTCTCATTTATTTTGATAAGATACTTTCATTGAGATACTGTAGGTGTATTTATTTTGTTGATTGGGTAAGGTATATAAGTTTTACGTTTTTCGCGAGACAATATTTTTGTGACTCGGAGACCACAGCAACATAAATTGCCGTACAGATTTCCTAAGATGCTAACCTTGAAGGAACGTTACAGTCTGTTATGACAATAGTAATAAATTAGCGTAAAACGTTTCCTTTATAATGTTTAAGTTTCAATCGCAACAACAGTTTTGAAATGTGTTAAATATAAACATACTTACTGGTCAATTCGTAATTCCTAGATATGTGCTGTTCCTAATGGCTAACCTTGACGACTCATCGCTTAAATAAATCACTTTTGTCTGCCACTGATACAGATAATATACTAAAAATTACTTGCAATTTCATTCCATTAATATTAATTTGATTTAAGTACCGTATTTGCCGGCATATAAGACAAAAATTTTTATATATATTTGGCCCTCAAAAATTGCTACTCGTCTTATATGAGGGTGCAAAAATTTTTGGTAGCCACAAATCGTTTGAAAGCTAAGCTATAAGCTGTGGAGTTGTATGATGTTTCAAGGAATTGCGTTTTTCGTCACAAATGAAAACTAGTGCCCCGTTTATTTTAATAAAATTTACGGTACAAAATTTTGATGAGCGTCATTCGTAATAAAGGACACTTTCTCGCAGCGAAGCGGCGATCGATGCGAGCGCGTTCAGAGATACTTTGTCTCGCCAGCCTACATCTCTCAGGCGGAGAAAACGAGGATCTAGGTCCGCATGCTTTCATCCTTTGTCTCGCAAGCACAAGACTATCGGGCGGAAAAATGAGCATCTAGATACCGTACCACACATTCACGTGTCTACCGTCTAGTGCTAGGCTGGTGGACAACAGCGCACAGGAATGCGATGACCTTGCAAGCAGCTGTTGTTGCCATGTAGTGCGCGGCGTGCCTCTGTCCTACGTTTCCAAGTCGCGCACACCTGCCGGCAAATGGAGATATCGCCGGCTGCCGCCGTGCATTTCCTTGGCTCTTGGGCGCGCGGAGGGCAGTGGTAGCCAATGTTATTCGTGTATGTGTCTAATATGATGATTAAATGCCGGTAATAAATATATTGAAAATATATAAACTAAATTTTTAATGTTTCAGGCAAAGGAAAAAAATATTTTTCTGTCGGGAATTTCAAAACTAGTATTTTTTTTTTTTTTTTTTTTTTTTCCCCCAACATTTTGTACCTTCAAAACCATGACTTGTCTTATATGCGGGGTCGTCCTATATGCCGACAAATACGGTATATTTCTTACGTATAATATCATTACGTTTTTACTTAAAAATATTTTATATAGGTTTTAATACTGTGGGGAAGTAGCTGGGCATTTCACAGGTGGCAGGTTCAGTGTTGGAACGGAAAGTTTCACACAGTAATAGCAATCCAATAATCCATTACCGTAATTTCATGAAATGTTTTTTTATGTTGCAAAGTTAATAATTTAATGTGATCACAATGAAACCGCAAGCTCACTCAGAAAAATGTGAGAGCCGAACAGTTTGCGTGCTAATGGGTGCCGTCTTGGTGGACTAACATGGTAGCGTTGCCAGATCCAACAATTCTGAAGTTTTCTGGTCATCTATTTGATAGATACAGAAAGTTAGTAGGTATTCTCGATCGATCATCAGAAGTTAGCCAGGTTGCTATGAAATGCTTCCCAGCAATAAGCTGATTTCACTTTTTGGATGCAAGTATATTTCACTTGAACGACTATTTAAACAACTAGAGTAGAAGTTTCTTTCTCATCCAGACTAACCTCGTGAATTTTTATAACCGCCTATACACTGCGCCTTTTCACGTACACCGGTATCCGTGGGTTCATCACGTATCTTATAAAAATACGAAAACCCATTTAAACAAAGAAAAGTTGGGGAAACAACAGCTAGGCTATTAATTACTAAAGTATGGTTTCCTCAGGTGGCAAGTGACTGCACACAGCAGTATGGTGGACGGTAAGCAATGGTTAGTAACTAACGCATCTAGCAGCTGAGGGACGAACTAGGGTGCGGCTGAAAATTTGAAAGTAATAAGATGTTTAGGCCTGGTGGTTGTCTGGATTTTGTGATACTGATGGACTAATTCCCAGCACCTCAGTTCTGCACTATTGTCTGAAGGTGGTATAGGTTATTCGGGATAAAGTGAACACTAAAAAAAGCCGTGATTAATTTCTATTTTCTGCCAGTTTATATCTTTCCGCGGTATGTAAACGTGAACATTGCCACGTGCTTTAATTTACATAGGGTCGCGCAATGTTTACATCTACATTACACTGTGCTGAAATTGTTATCAACCATATCTACTCATTAAATACACGGGTATTGAATAAAATGTATAGCCAGTAGTAATCTTAGTTATAAATACCTGCGAGTTAACATCTTTTAATACTGGTTTCTGTGCATTGACTCTAATTTATACGACCCACACTATTGCCGTTACGTATCTCATAAATATGTACACATGAAAATCGAATTTATAACTCAAAACCGCCTAAAAAAACACACCATAATGACACACGCAATTTAAGAATTCAAACCTGTTCAGTTATACTGCCATGAACAACGACGCACTCAACAAAAACAACGTATTTTCTTAATGCATGAAACAAAAAAATTGCTGTTTCTAAATCAAGATACTCATGTTGGCGATCGTAACACATAACAACTTACATGTTACCAATGAGGAAACAGTCACTTCTAATACTTTTGAATGTGTTTTATCAGAAACCCATGTTTATTGCACAACGGACAAACACAACAAAGCTCTCCTCTTGTACCGTCATTGAACGCTTCCAAGCTAAGTGGCGAAAACCTAACTCTGATGCCACCTGTCGGTGAAATAATTAACTATGTCAGTGCGCGTAGCGCTAGACACCTTTCGCTAACGACTGTTGTATTTAAACGGCCCGTATTAAATCACTTTCTACTGACGCAGTTTAAGTAAACTTACACAGGCAGTAAGTATGCCAATATTATCATAAATAAATATTTTATAGTATATTAAATACGAAGAGTTCGATTCCATTTGATGTTCTTTCAGTAATGTTGTATTTAAATATAAAATACACGGAACTACGTGCGATAATTCGCTGCCAACTGTATAAGCAGTAATGTAACTGTTGTCAATGTTGAATTATATGCAGCAACGGCTAGTGATTTTTTTCAAAGGTTAAATCTTTAGTTCTCACTTTATTCCGAATGACCTATAAGGCTCCCACCACACTGGTGTTGTAACAGGTATCAATAGAGAGTTTGTGGGAGGCTGCATGTACAGAACCTGGTTTATTTTGAAGGTTTAAGCTGGAACTGGCTATTGCTTACTTGGTATATCGGCCCTGTGGCCATTCATTCTCTGTCTTAGTGTGTTTGTGGTGAGGCCAATGTACTGTATTCATTATCACACTCTGTGCAATGTAGTTGGTAGATAAGGTGTTTTTGTCCCACAGCTGTAATTGCCTTCAATTGGGTATGTGTGATTGGTAGGGTCGTGCGAATATTCGATACAGCAAAACAATATCGATAGTACCCACCTTTCATTTTCGTGTTCAATTACAAATTAAAGCAACGAAAGTGGTTTTTGAAACAAATTTTCGACAGTACCGAATATTCTGTACAGTTATCGAGCATTCAATAACAAAAATACTAATTCTGATTGCCGTAATCGCAGCAATTTAAAAATTGGCATGGTTATTTTAATTTCACCTCCGCGTACGATCAAAACAGCAACAACAATCCACATTTGACTTACGATGTTTACTATTAATCCGTGCTTCGATATATCTCTGTGCGTAACTGCGTATTGAATCCGATAACAGCCGTCATATTGTTTACAGCATGTAAGATGAGGTTATTTTCAGATTGCCAAATGAAGGAAACAAAGGAAGAAAATTATAAAACCGGATTGTATATTTCAGTTTTTAGGTAGCCCTGAATGTCTTTCATAAACTATAATTTCCGTGGATTACGATATTTATTTCCTATTGCTTTGATTCCGTTACTATTCGTTTCCAATATTGTTCGTTTCCGTTTGCATTTGCAGTAGTGCTGTAATCCTTAGGAAACGCTCGTGGTTTGCTACGTTAACGTGTACTATTTATATAAAATTTTAATAATGGAGCAAGTGAAAAACGGCGACAGACTAGGAGGAAAACACAAAAAACGAGTGCTGTGTGGAATTTTTACTCTGATCAAGAAAAGGGAGACTGCGCTGTATGTAATGAATGTGGTAAGCGAATTTCGATGCCAACAGGTAAGACGTAAAATAAACTGCATTGTGAACATTTATTTGAAAATTGTAGGGCATAGCGGACCTACAAATATAAAACTTGTTTTCACAAACTAAATACGTTATGGTTAAAATGTGTTTTTTTTTTTTTTACTGTTGTTGAGTTGCTGACTATACAAAAACATAAATTGGATAAAGCGTTGCACTTTTAATTTAACGTATTTCATCGCACAATCGTCGCCATCGCGTAATCGCCACATATCATATTTGAGATGACAGAAATGGTAAAAAATACTTTCATCGCATAATCTTCGCACCGCAATGTTTTGTTTACGTTTCTACATCAGAGATGTTAACTACGCTCTAGTAGGACACTATTAGGACAAAATGGTTGCCGCAAGAATCGATTAGTACCAAAATATTCCGTTGGAATGAAAGTGGAACATACCGTTACTAGTTGAATAGTCTGCCATCTTGTGTGTTTGTCTTGGCCGCGTTCCAGAACGTTACTCTTGGAACAGAGTAAAGTAATGGAGAGTAAGGCAGAGTAAAACAAGAGTAAAATTTATTTTGGAACGAGCGTAGAGTAAAGAGATTCAGTTGTTTGTAAACATTGTGAATGTGTAGGTTCGACAGCTGTAATTATAAAAATTAATATGTATTATCAGTTTTTAACTGTTCTGAAGTGTGGTGAAAACAAATGTTCGTAGTATCATGGCTATATTGTACAGTGTGGTGGACATGTGCTCATTTTCGTGGATTGAAAATGTTCACTACAGCAGGATTTTTATAATGCAGTGAAATATACAGACGTTGTTTTACCAAACAACAGTAGAACTCTGTTATAACGTTTTTCAAGGGACCTGTGAAAAATAGTGTTATATGCAGGAAAATGTTATAAGCAGGAATCAATATTTTTACACCAATAAATGGATATTACACAAAAGTAACTTAAAATTTGATAGTTTGTGTACAGTAAATAAGCCTATAATGAGGCTGTAGTTACTGTGCCATCAGAAACATGATGAATACAAATATTGTGTGCTGTGTATAATAGAGGCTTTCCCACTTGTCTGCTGTAGGGTCACAGTCTTTAATATCACTGTAATGTACACTTATGATACTTTCCCACACATTAATTTGGTTTTTTACTGATATTTTTAGTCTACAGCGTAGTTATTTTATTAAAAATAATACAGTTAACCAAAAATTTAACTTCAGTTTTGGTTAATGTCCGAGAAAAAAGTGGTGTTATATGCAGGAAATGAAAATATCAGTGTTGCTATAAGCAGTGTTAACGCACAATTATTTCATGGACTGTATACAACTAAGACAATTAACGGTAACGGATGCCACATTTTTATAGCGATATACAGTGAGGCTGCCCGAACGCACTACTCACCGCCATGTTTGATCTTAGATGATGGCCTCCTCCCGGAAGCCCAAGGCTGCCAACCGCTGGCAGATGATGAGGAAGAGCTGCTGCCAACTCAAACTGGTGAATTGCTGCACGGGAGATTCAAAGTTGGAAGTGCTCACCGGGATTGTTCGAAATGCACTATTTAATGATTTAGTCTCAACGAAATTTACAAATACCCAAAATTATACACTATGTACAGTCAGAACAAGCAGTAAATGAAAGCATTATGCTTTGTGGAAAAATGGTGGGACCAAAGAAAAGTGATGTTATATGCAGGAAAATGTTATATCCAGAAATGTTATAACAGGGTTCTACTGTATTTCCTCCTCTGTTAACTTACGACGCAATGAAAAACATAGGGCTTAATGTTAGTGATGTGTAACTTGCTAAGGGAAAAAATTACGTTTACAGTTTATATGTGTAGGTACTGGTTGAAATTTATGTAAGTACATAATTGATTTCTGAATTCCGCGTAAGTTTCATCGTAACTTGTTTGACATGGTATTTATGAGTGCATTACATGTGGATTTCGTCGTTCAGCGAGTCATAAATCAAATTGTTCAGCACCTGTACTCATTTGTTGCGGATACACACGACATACGTTCAAGAACTCTACAAATATTTGTTGACGATTTGCAAGTTTAATGCTAACCAAGGTATGTTTGATTTGTGTAGACAATAAATATATGTAGAAAGGTTAGAAACAGTGTATTGACAGTCTCACAAAAGACTTAAACTATAAGAGTAGTCCTCCTATCTTATGAAATAAAGAAAATCCCAACAAGATCACTCCAGCACCTGAACTGTGACAATGAAGCAAATTAATAATATGCAATATTATGAAACATCCCCCCGCCATCCCTAAGGAATTGAGGAGCAAGGTAACTTGGAATGGATTATTTATTTCACAATGTTCTCGATAATTGCTGAAACAGGTATTAGCAAACATTATCACTATCTATTCAAATTAACACTTCAGTTCTTTATCTCAGCCATTTTTAAGTTAATGTTACGTTTTAACACATTTCAAAACACACTCGTCAATAACTACAATTGAAAATTATTGGGACTATAAAACATACTACAAAGGGAATATGTTTATTTATAGGTACAGTTTAATATTGGAAACATATTCAATGTACGTACAACATAACATCGTTACTTAGGCCTAATTACAATAGCTTTTCAAAGTGTATGTGAATTTCTCCCATTTTTTTCACTTTCCGCACTCTCAGTTACTCAATGACATCACATGAGTAAAAATTTTACTCTGCAAAGATGCTCAGAGTAATTACTCTGCGGTTTTGGGACACCGTCAGAGTAAGTAAAATTTTTGCTCCAAAGGTTTTGGGACGGGCGAGAGTAAATTTTACTCACAGAGTAATGTTTCGGAACGCCACCCTTGCACGTGGGCTTTCCCAACTGAACGTAGTATATCTATGACATCGCGAAATAAAAACGAAGTTTGTAAACACTGCAACGGTAATAAACAGTAGCGGACTCACAGATGCCGAAAACAAAAACTTCAAGCGAAAGCCGAAAACAAAAACTTCAAGCGAAACGGAACTTGGAAAACTACTGGATTTATCAGTTTTTCTAATAACCAAAAGTGCCTATTTATCTGTAAATACTGCTAATCACGAAATGTGTTCCCACCAAATGTGCATATTTAATTACGAAACTAACCTAACCTCCAAGGTCTAGTAAGTTATAGGAATTTAGTCATTGTTTCAGAGTTCATACGACAATAGTTCTGTCTAAAATGTTGAGTTACTTTAATATAAATAGGGTTAGTGACACAAAATGTTAGTTTAAAAATTTTTTTTACCGTGGGAATTTTCCTTGAATAATGGTCGCACCTTCAGTTTTTTGCGTCCAATTTGGCAAAAAATATGCGACGATTATGCGGTAATTTAATTTTTAAGGCCTGCTGTTCCACCACTACAAAGGTAGTATTAACTAGGCCTATTTATACAATTTTGATTTGAAACACTGTTACGTTGAATTTAAAAAAAAATGTGTGTGATAAAATAGCTGATTCATGGCATCTTGCTTTAAAATAGACCTAAGCTTAAGTTTATTTATTTATTATTATTATTTTTATAATTGTCATAGATAGATGTTAATGGAAGTTTTACCAAATATTTGTGGGCTAATGCTAATTTATTTGCAGTTAAGGTAAAATATTTTTATAGCGTCAAGGAAAGTAATGTGATACTCTGGCATAAACTAATAGTGAAAATAAATTTTCCTAAACTTTCGAATAATATTATTCATAATGAAATGTTTTCGTTTCGTTTTCACGAAAATTAATCAACTTTTGATTCATTTTCATTTTGTTAAAGAATACCAGTATACGCACAACCCTAGTGATTGGTGATCTACTATGGAAGGATGTGGAAGGCTGAGGTATTGCACAGGTGCTGCAGCGAGCGCTATTGCAGGAATGGGAACCTCTGGGTGGATTGATTGTGCTGGAAATAGTGCTGGGTGGTAGTTTGGGGTGAACCAACTTCTTGCTGAAGTTTGGAGGTCGTCTGAAAACCAGTCTTGGGAGTTTGGAGAACAGGTTGTGTGTAAGCAGTGGAGATAAAAGTATTTTGTGGCCATAGTTAAGGATGATCCTGAGATACTTGAGGCCTCCGTGGTAGGGCACTACCAAAGGGATGTCCATACGTGCCAACTCTCACGATTTTGGAATGAGACTAACGATTTTATATCACTCACACCCGCAGGAATATTAATTAAGTCCTCACGATTATTTGCGAGTTCCGTCACTTTTTTTTTTTTTTTTTTTTTTTTTTT
>PNEQ01017949.1:22575-51148 GCA_003012365.1 Medauroidea extradentata | reverse complement strand
GATACTAGCTCTTCTGGTGGAAAGACTCAGCACCAAAGTCTTAATAATCAACGCCATCTAGAAGACGATCAGTAACTACTGGCAGCCCTACCTAGAGGACAACAATAGAACTAATTAAAAAATAAAAAAATATAAAAAAAAAACAAGATAGAAGGTGGAGCCAATGAGGGTAGCTAGGTATCAAGACAACGGACATTAACCAAGATGGTGGGTAGACCGTACACATTTAATTACGAGACACATGCTGAACAGATCCGGTGATCCGGCTCCAAGGCTCCTGCAATAGAAGGAACTATACTACACTACTGATATTTTTCAAGGGTTAATTTTTTAGTGCCCACTTTATCCCGAACGATCTATAAAGTGTGCAGTGCATTCAATGCTGACGCTTGCACACAGCTAGATTACGATGGAAGGAAATGAGTATTGGTGATTGATAGTTTTCATATAGATTAGAAATTCAAAGGTGTAGCTAATTACATATTTTGAAGCCGGTAGTGCTAGACTACTGCAGCTATTATTCTCCAATATTGGCCTACATGATTCTTTCGTACCATTGCTAGTAGAATATAACAATGAGGATGTACGGATGTGTTCGACATTTTTACTAACGTCTTGCATCAGATATGTCTGTACGCTGATAGAAAATATCTTATGAAGGACTCATTATTGATAATCTTGCCTTCCTTGTGGAGACGTTACGTGGGTTGTAAGTAAGTTTACACGTTGTATCCATAATTAGAAGCATACTTAAAGAATAATATATATAAAACAATTGATTTAATGATAAACGAAAAACTAAAGTCAAATACGGCTACCTCCTCACACAATGTATTTCTTGCTCGTACAAACATCTTAATCTCCTGGGTTCTTGTAGTAGGTAACAAATAACTATGGGCTAATTTTTGCACCGGGCTATAGCTATAGCTCAAATTTTTTTTGGTAGAGTCATTAATCATAATACGTTTGTGGAAACTTGTGACCTTTTCAATGTTAGGATAGCGGTCCAATCTAGATGTGAATAAAGATAGTTCACTTCTGGAAAAAAATTTTCACTTTACTCCGAATTAAAGTTCCAAGGTTGCTCATATAAAACCTGGTTTAGGGCTGTTATTAATTAAGGAATTAGCAATGATTCTACGGGCACATGCCATAGTTGATGGTACAAAAACGTCTCACCAAATCTGGCATCGCCGTGTGCTTGATGTTCACTCAACAATCTAAATTAATTATGTAACGAAATGCCTCTTCTAAAGCCGACAAACTATTTAAATTTTGTGCCGATCCTTATCGCTTCTCCCAGAGCGATCTAGTTTTAGGATGGCGGTAGATTATTCACCTGGCCCCAATCTTCATGGGGAAGGTCTACCGTGACCATATTCCATCAAGAGAGACCAAACCCGAAGGGCCTATTCTCCCAAAATTTTCCAACAATGGGAATCTGGATATGCATTCCAGAGATGTGTGAAAACTGGGTGCACATAGAGAATGCAGTTCCCGGAACATACATTTTTATGTACCCAAGAACTTAATTTAAGAAATAATAATAATAAATTATGGAGTGTGGTAGCGAAAATAAAATAAAAATTTAAAATACTGAATTTAAACAATACTTTGCAGGTGAGGTTAAACTAAAAATAGTTATGTAGTTATTATTTTTAAAGTCCCAAAATAGCAACTAAATATTACAATTCACACCGTGAGAAAATTATATAAAATAAATATCCTGGAATTCCTCCTGTGTCCTCTTCTGTTTGAACTGGAGCTAGTGAAAATAGCCCAGGTGCCAATTCTTACAGAAAGATTGCTAGATTTATTGCAGTAAAGGTCAAAGGAGTTAGATTGACATCTTCATCAACAATGATCTAAGGAGGGCACAAGAGCCAAAAAGTGGCTGTGGGTAGGAGCAAACAATTCATTAGCATTAGGGTCACTCGACAAATCAACTGGAGTAAAGGGGTCACTTGCACCTTTGGGTTGAAGGACAGTTCTGTCCAAACCTGATGCACAAGGCAATAATTCGTGGCACCTTTTTTAATCTTGAATATCTCTTCAGTAGACTACTGAAAGGAGTCTTCAGCAGGCACGCATGAAGCAAAACAATCTTCTGTTCTTCTGATGTCAGGTATGTAGCTAGGGGAAGTGAAGGCCATCTCTCAGCAGAAGCTTGCAACCATAATGGCCCTGACTACCACAGGCTGTAGTCAATCAATATATATATATATATAATAACTTAAAAGTTGGATACTTGTATGCTAGTCAACAGAAAAAATAAAAAAAGGGAGGGGGGGGGGGCTATTCTAGTCGTAAAATGTTAAGTTTTCTTTAGTAACAAATTCAGCCAAATTGACTTTTACCTTAAATATATACTGGTAACTATTTCATATCACGTACTATTACTTTGTTGTGTGATCCCAGAAAAAAAATAGATATATGGCGTACAACCTGTTGTGTGCACAATAAATTCACCGCAAATTTGAATTCCACTTTGTATGTAATATAAGCTGCCACAAATTAAATGTGTAGAATGTATCGTACTAAATCTGTTTTTATCTTTTCTTTTTATATAATAATAAAAGCAATTGCACAGTTTATTCCCGCACTTACCATTCCTAACAAACGTAGCCCTACAAATTACAGTTTTTACGTGTTCAAAGTTAAGTTATTTCACCTTATTTCACGACATGCATGTAACATTGGTCCGCAGAAGTGAAAAATAAAATAAAACAAAATTGCTCAAATAAGCTAGGTTGATAGTCACCTGTAAATAAACCAAATAAACTCAAATTTTTGTTAACATAATTTATGCTTTCATTAACATATCAACATTGGCCTGGACAAATCACAAACACATATTTTAAGCTGATAACAGCCTTCAACGTATTTTTCAGTTTATAAATATACTATCATGTTTATAATACAAATTTTTGTAAGAAAATTTGAAACCGTTTCTTTAAACAATGCCAAATCTCTTGTAGGCCTAATCTACATATAAGAACAGTGCAGCATAAAAAACCGTGTACTTGAAAAATGTCATCACAGTTGGACTGGTAGAATATGTACCCAAACAAAGTACTTAACTTTATGATAAATGAATGTCTATAAAATAATTTAACACATTACAGTAAACGATTTGTTTGTTTGTAAGGCAGTGTTCCAGATAGGTAAAAATGCATGCTCACGTACTCGCACTCGGAAGTGACGTCAGAGTGAGTTGTTCCAAATGGCCGAGTGCGAGTAGGTCTAGGGAGCATGTGTGAATACATGCTCGATGTATACTCTCGGGATCACTGTTTATTTACGTCTAAGAGCATGTAAGGAGTAGGGTGGCGTTTCAAATGAAGAGCACGTATAAAACACGCAAGGCATTGTGGGAGCTGGTAAGAGTGCGAACAGGAGTGCGAATTATTTAGAACACAACCTAAAGTGTCTGTGACCACGGTTGTAGAAATACAGGTCTGGACACTCGCCTATCTACCAATGTATTTTGCTTGACCCCCATGTTGTTTGGCAGCAGTTCATCAAGTTACTGAGAGTGTTGTGCGTCATTGGCGCTGCAAACAATTCTAATAACATATGATCTCGTAATACAAATATGTTAAAGTAACAGCTTTTGTTTAGACATAAATTAGCATGTTTAATGTAAAGGAAATCTAATTATTGGTAATATATTTTTAAAATATGTACGAGAAAACTTAATTTGGGAAACAAGAATTTTCAAGTTACGACTATTCCTTGAAAATACTTTATTTTGTAAATGTTTTTTTAAAGCCCAATGTAGAAGTTACGGCTCTTATTTCTGCTGGGAGCTCATTCCACGCTTTAGATACAGATACACAGGATGACTTTGCATAATTTTGCTATGTATAGGCCGGTAAAGATAACATTCTTGAATTTGCGCACCTAGTTTGACTATTAACTGGAAATGCGAATGTAAATATTTATGTTGATTACGAGACAGAGTTCTGTGTATCAATAACAGTGATTTAAGTTTAAGTTTCTCCTCAACGTAGCCAATTTAACTTTTCATGATATGGTGCAATATGGTCCCGTATTTTCAGATTGAAAATAAAAGAAACGCATCCAACAACATATCTTCATCTTCGATGAGATTTACTTATGGAAGGCTAACTAAATACGTATGGTATGGTGAGCGGCAGGTCTGCGTATTTATATAACTGAAGGCCCGTAGGCATCTGCTTGCCCTAGAGAATGACATGAGGTGCGGCCGTACAATGAAAAGGTACCGTAATGACGAGGAGAAGACAGGAAGAACCCCGAGAAAACCCGCCGATCAGCGACATTATCCAGCACGATTCCCACATGCGAAGATACGGGGCCCGACCTCGCCGGATCTCCTTGGTGCGAGGCCAGTGGTCACTCGGCCGCCGTGACTACACTTCCCGCAACTCGGACTATTATATACGGTCATTTTTGTGACATCTAAACCGCAAACTGTTGTAGGTCCGAAATTATTAAGGATTACACTTAGAACGCATTAAACTAATTAGTTTTCATCGGAGTAAGCTTACGCGTGTTTGCTCCAGTTAATGAAACAATCTCCAGTAAGTTCAGAATTTTTTTTTGTTGGGGGGGTGGGAGGGGGCTCCATGAGAAATTTTAATTATTGTAAAAATTGTTATATTTGTACGAGATTTTGTTTTGTAAGCATACATTGTGACTATTTTTGCAGTAACGAAAATTTCCTAGCTTTCGTAGTTTTGTGTAGTGGCATGTCAAAGCCAAAATTTGCACAAACCGGTTTTATACAAGAAACGAAAACCAACTGACGTACAGAAATGGAATAATTCCCACTAAAGAACAGTGTCGCTGGTTACGTGTAGACATAAATGATAAACCGAAATGAATATTGTAGTTTTAAAAATTTGCTGAATTTGAAATTAATAAACGTCAACTTTGTGTATTGTTTTACAATACAAAAAAAATGCAATGCAATGTTTTTATCCCGCGACACTGTTCTTCAGTGGGAATTATTTTGTTTCTGTAAGTCAATTGCTTTTCGTTTTTTGTATAAAACTGTTTTTGTCGCGTGGCCGGTGGTCTATTATATAATTTAGAACGCCTAACCATTAGTAAACCAATAATTAACCATTCCTATGCGAGAGGGATCGCCCGCCGGCAACACATCCTGTGGGTCGTCTTGCCATCGTTTCGTACTGGTGCTAAACCGCTGGCTAGAGTCTCTTAAATCGCTGTGTTAACATGAATATTACTGCTACTGAAATTTCTATTGGAATATGTAACAAATCAGATTTCTACATTTCTACTCTTATTCTTGCCAACGGCTTACACCACCATCAGTGCAACTTATCCACTAACCCATAGACACGACTTTTATTATATCCTATACTACAAAAATAATAATTTTGTTGCACAGTACAGCCCCCTTCTACATTTCACAATAAATATAGGGCCGAAGACCCAACTCCTCACATTTTATGCAAATTTTGGCTTTTGCGTGCCATTATATAAAAACTATGAAAGCTAGAAAATTTTCATTGCTGTGAAAAATAGTCACAAATTTTGTCTACAAAACAAGCAATATCTGGTACAAATATACAAATTATTAAAATAATGAAAAATTTGCGTGAACTCCCCCCTTCCCTTAAGGGCGCCGCCTACCCGCCCGTGAGAGGCTCAAAATCGACGGAGCAGTAAGATCGATCTTGAAGCGCGCATCAAATGCCGCGTTGCATCAACGAGCCAAGCGCTGAACTAACGTGCAAGCTTCCCGCCGAACGGTTTTTACTATGAGACACTAAGCGGTGACCATATGATTTTATTAGTGTAAAGTCTGCAACTAAGTTTAGTGCAGTCGCAGTCTGAGATTCACATACATCCAGTTAGTACATTTTAAAGTACGGAAGACTGAAAAGGCCGTTTTAGCCACGTTGGAGCGCTTAGAAACAGTTTTTTTTTTGCGTGGCGTCTAATGATGTTCCGACCTTGTTTGAAGTTTGTTTTCTTTTCGTACGTTGGCACAAAGGGCACACGGGGAATATTTTCGTAGTGTTTACGAACACACTGCAACGCATTTGAAGCGTGGGGTAGGCGGCCGCCTTAACTGTACACGTGTTTCTGCTGTAGATTAAACGAAGTTCCAAAATGAGGGACAACTTACAAAACAAAAACCACAAGGTAATAAACACTACATTTTGTCTTACTTGTACAGGGGTAGGCATGCACAGTGCACCATGACCAGCAGCAGAATAAGTACAATCTCCATTTTCGCTGCGTCGAACAATCGATGTTTTTTTTCTTGATGCTGCAAACTTTATAAACGTTGTATACAACAAATTTGCTCTCGTCTATATAAATGTTGTTAACTTTCCTCTCAATATTTTCAACGAAACAATTTTGAATTTTCGAAAGCCTATGAAAAAATTGGTATGATATCCGTAGTAACCAGAAATGATTAGAACTCATTATTGCTGCCGTAATTGTACTATGTCATAGTTGAGTTGAAAATAAAAACTTTTTCTTTTTTATAAATAACTTTCTTGATGTATAATAAAAAAAATTGAGAGATTCAGTTCACTAATATTTTTAACGACAGGGTAGAATTATCGCACAATTGTATTTCCTCCCTTGACAGATATTTTTTATTCTTTTGACGTTCAGCGAAAAAAAAAAATACAACTTATTGAAACAAATATTTCTGCTCTACTGACGTGTCGATGTTGCGACAGTTACACAACTTTTGTTGGTGAAGTTTCTTTGATGCAGCCCGGCATATCACCCGAAAATATGATTCAGAATTCAGTATCTCTATAGTTGAATATGACCTGTATGTGTTGACTCTTTTATGTCCTTACTCTAAGCCAGCAGGATAGTCAATAGACAGTTAAGCCTGGCGTAGTAATAAAAAGGAAAAGGGCAAGGGGGTCAGGGAACGAAAATGAAAGACTCCAACTTAAAGATATAAACCTAATGCTGCATGATTATATTTAAGTAAGAATGTCTTTAGCAATTCAATTATTAAAATGTTTGCAAATACATCATGTTGTACTTTTTTTTAATAATTACGCCCTAGTCCATTGGAATTTGATGTATTTTGTACTTTGCTGTAAGAATTCACTTCCGCGTCAAAGTCCCACCTTCCCTCTCTCTTTTTTTCTCCCCCCCCCCCCTAGCCCCGTCAACTTTTTTTTTCCTCCTCTCAGTGGTTTCTCTTGGCACAGCAGGGCTGCAGAATGGTTATCCACTACCCTTAAGCCACACCCTTCAAACAATAGCACTGCCTGCAACGAGGGAATAGTTTGGGGTCCGCATGACATGAGTCTTAGACTCGGTCTGTAGACTGAAGGTATCACTTCTGCCACATTCGCTTTTTCGAGGTGTTTTACGCTGATTGTAAATGTAATTTTATTTATTTTATGTAAGGTTACGTTGCACGGAAAGTTTTGAAATGTGTGACAAAAAAGAAATGGAAGTAATCTACTGTCATATTTTAACAAAGTGTCAGAAGCAAGATGGATGGTGAGACGACGATGCTCTGGTGTAATGGTATCGGTAAGGTTTAAAATTAATTACTTTATTGATGTATGGGCAGTTAAAATGTAGCTTATTATTACCGTAAATCGGGTAACTTTAACCCTGAGGGAGTAATATTGTCTCGCACATTTTTTAAATTTTTTTTTGTTCTGAGGAGGTAATTTGGTGGTGGAATAGATAGTTGGGATTCGAGTGTTTAAAACCACATGTATTTGTCCCGTTAAGAGTTTTACATAATGATCAAAACCTAACATTTTCAGTGAAATGTTATTTTGCCTGGTCGAAATAACCCCTGCTTAGTGGGCCTCAAACGCGATATTCATCTGCGGCGCGACGTTAAATTCGGTGCATGTAAGCGGGATTTTAAGTCACTAGGACGGGGCGGCAGACCGCCAGCAAGACCACTTAATCCCCGTCGACGACAGATTTTTAAAATTCAAATAATTTTTATTCTTTAATTTTATGAGCATGTCATTGTAGCCTGCAATGTCTTATCCACTGTGATTTTTTTTTTTTTTTTTAGTTTGGTAGTGTAGTCGTTAAAACAGAAACATGCAAAATATGACTTTAACAAGCCATTACGCGAAAACTATGAGAGATAAAAAAAATTTCATAAGAGCCAAATTTAGTCACGTTTTGTGTCTAAAATAAGAAAAAAAATATCTGGTACAAATAAAAAATAAAAAAATGGTGATGAAAATTGCGGTAGACCGCGCCCTTAACGTACGCTCTTAGGCAAGCACGTACGTAATGTTTCTGGGATTGGTTTCATAAGACCAAAGAATCTAGATGTGCTCACAAGTTGATTTTGTAAACGCAAAATGTCGGTAGTAAATTATTAATCGTTGATATTTTGCAACAAAAGATACAAAATAATTTACACCAAAAAGAGGTAGTACTTGAAAAACAACATTAAAATTAAATGCAATTTTAAAATTTTATTTAGTTTTATGTTCTTAGGTAGCATACGAAGGAGAAAGATGTTCAAGCCTACTACAAACGTATGCGTGCTACGCGAGGTTGTGAATGTTTGCATGCAACCTCAGTGTTTATCTTTTACATTTACGTACGTACACTACGTGGTGGCTGAAAATCCAACGTAAAAGCCGTTGAAACAGAACCCTTAAAATATGTTCACATTTAGTGAGAACATCTGACATTATTCGTCGTAGGATTTTTGGACTAAGAACAAAATTCTGCCGGATGCGTTATACGTCTTTCACAGGCACAAGGGGACGACGTGGAGATTTTCCCTTGCATAACGAACCAGTCTATAGAAAGTGTTTGTTTAAACGTCAGAACTTCCTCTTCACAAGTTTCCCAAAAACGTTTCATGATTTATTCTTCGACAAATCTAAACTTCTGCAGAAACACTGCGCGCCAGTTTACAGTAGCGCACAGTGTGTAGAGCCGAAGTGGTTCCTGTTGAGCGTGGCAGAATGGCTCTTATCGCTCCTATGTTTCCACGCCTCAAACGCGGAGTTACTCCATGCGCTGGAAGAGTGGCGCGACTAGGCGAGCTTTCATGCATAGTTAGTGGGCGGAAGGAGGGGGGAAGGGGTGTTGCTTCACCTCGGTGACGTCAGATGTGTCGAGACGAGTACCTTGCGTCACTGCCTGCAGGGTCAATGCCGACGCCTGGCGACCTTGCTTCTGGCTTGCCTCACCTGATTGGTAGGTATTCTGCACCGGCATGTAACAACCATCCTACAATGCAGCACTACAGGTGGTTCGCGATAAACTTAGCACTTTTGGAGATCGTATTGTCAAATTAATAATTAAAACATAATACTTAATATAATTTCAAGCGTTAAGGGCGCGGTTCACCTGAATTTTCAACGTCTTTATTTATTTTATATTTGTACCAAATATTTATTTTCTCTTTTTAGACATAAATTGTGATTAAATCTTCCTCTTAGGAAATTTCTGTATCTCTCATAGTTTTTGCGTAATGTGTTGTAAACGTTAAAATTTGCACTTTACTGTTTTAAGTACGAGACTAAAACCAACTGGCATACCAAACCGAAAAAATTCATGGTGCATAACAATGTTGTAGGCTATGATTTGACATATATAAAAACAAAAAATTTTGTATTTAAAAAAATTGTTGAAATTTTTAATTTTGATTTCAAAATTCAGCATTTTTCTTTAATACAAAAATATTTTTTTTTGTTTTATATATGTCAAATCATAGCCTACAACATTGTTATGCACTATGATTTTTTTGTTGTTTGGTATGTCAGTTGGTTTTAGTGGCGTACATAAAACCGTAAAGTGCAAATTTTGACGTTTACGACTCATTACGCAAAAAACTATGAGAGATACAGAAATTTCCTAAGAGGAAGATTTAATCACAATTTATGTCTGAAATGAGAAAAATATATTTGGTACAAATATAAAAATAAATAAAGACGTTGAAAACTGAGGTGTACAGCGCCCTTAAGTCTTTAGTACGGTACATATGGCCTACTATACAGTTTAGCTGTTACTTAGATTGTTTTGCTTGTATTAAAATGTGGCAGGAAACTATAATTATTTTATTAGGAAAAAGTAACTACGGTTTCAAAAGTGCTCTTTTTGCCCTGAACAGCCTATAGCTGTCCCGGCATGCTTTGCAACGCCTGTTAAATTTGTTGAGTACTCCGTTATGCGCTCTACCCCTCAACCCCTCTAACCCTTTTACTACCAGCCTCCACATTTTTTTTGGCAGAAACATTTACTACGTTCTTCGTAGCCTATGTACCACACAGGTGCCACGGGGTTTATTTTATCTATATCGGCAATAAAAATAACTGAATGTTTGTTTCCTGGCTTAGTGAATTAGCTGAGAACTGCTCTAGTATGGCGTGCATTTGAATTCCGATCTTAACTATTTCAAGAAATTGAACGTCACGTACTCTGGGTGCCTACTGCCGCCCATTTTTGTTTTCAATTCTATTATTCAGCAAAATTATTTACAACAAATATTATCACGGGGTTCCTACCGCCACCCCTAATATTCGAAACAAATAGCTGAAGATTGGAGACCCCTGTCCCCCCTCGACATCCACGGCCTTCTGTTCTGACCTGTATATTAGGAGTCCAGGCTAAAATCCTGAGTAGTCTAAACAAGATGCTATGTTTACTTGACATATCATACATAACATGGATATTACCTGGTCGGGGAGCGCAAGACTGCAGGACTATCTCCGTACAGCATTGCCACATTGGGCACGTAAAATTTCGTCGCCGTTTTGTCACTTACATTTTCGTCTCCAATTTAGTCCAGGATTCGATATAGTGCGATAAATTTAAATGTTGCAGATTTATAAAGCCGTACCGACTTCATATCTTTCACGCCGGTGTATCATCAGATGTAAAGAGTAATGTCCACACAGCAAATTATTTCACGGTATTTTCCTCTCCTGAGAAGTCATGTAATCTTATCTCAGTCAGTGGTTGACTTTCCCATCACGTGTGCGCGCAGCTACACGAGGCAAGCTGGTTACCAGTGCCACCAACACCAGCTTTCACACAGCGTGTTCGGAGTTATTATGTTTTTTCTCAGAGACCAGTAAATATGCGTCCACGATGCTTTTCTAAAAAAAAAAAAAAAAAAAAAAAAAACGCTTCCTGCTACTTGTGAATATGACTTTTAAGACGCCATACATATTGGAAGACTGTTGCTTCTCGAAGTATGTCTGCAGGATTCGTTCGAAATATAAGTCTACAGTTACATTGGACTTTGCTACAGTGACGGGTTCAATAAAATGATAGGATCACCTCCTGAAGTCCCAAAGTAAACACGTTATGGGGGGAATACTTGGTGCGTAGAGGCGATATCACAATACATGTGCCAGCCGGTGTCGCTCGTAGCGCCGTATCTATGTTCGGCTCGCACAACACAGACCCCGGCAAGTTTGCAATCAACGCCAGTGCCGTGACAAGAAGTGGGCGTCGGGCGGGGGTAGACCACCCTGGTTACCATTTCAAAGCGGGCGACAGTTTGAAATTTACTTAACCTCAAGGCCATGCTCTCTAGTTTCTACTGATTTAGCGGTGGTTGTTTTTTTAATCTTAAGAGGGCGTGGTACATAATTCAACGCTAAAGCATTAATCTATAACTGCAGGTTTCTCTAAAGCTAATTTGAGAAATTTAAACAATAGCAATCCTAGACAATAGTTTTAGCCAACGTTTTAAACAAAATTGTTCCCGGTGTTACGAACTTCTGAGGCACGATCTCTAACGCCGAAACCTCGTGCATTTAACTGCTGCGCAAGAGATCACGCGTAACGAATTAGTATGTATGAGTAAATATTTACTCATAAAGTTGGCAAATACCATTATCTAGGATTGTCATTGAGTACTTTATCCATATTGGCTTCGAAAAAAGCGCAGAAAAAAAATTGATGTTTTCAGTGTGCATTTATCTATCACGCACTCTTAAACGAAAGTAGGTAACAAAAAACTGTTTTGCAGTTTTGATGCAGCAATAAATTGGGCATGTTACACTTTGAAAATGTCGTAGGTCATGATATTCTCTTAATTTATAACATGGGTGTAATGTTCTGTCAGCTTAGTCTTGTCGAAATAAGTAGTTTTCGCCAAATTCCTTACGGGTGTTCAAGTACGATAATGTCATAATTTTATATTTATATGAAATAGTGATAGTTTTGTATACGATACCGTTGAGTGGAGTTTTCTCTTACATATCAATTTTAGCTTGCGTAGTTTTCTCAAAACGGTGCGTCAAAGTCATAATTTACATGTACTGCTGCCATGAAAATTGTGAAAACCAATTGACTTACGTACGTGAAATAATTCACAGTGAAATATCATACTATGGGCTATGCAATAAAACATTTTTAAAAATCCTGCGAATTGTTTTTGTATTTTAAAAAAATTGCATAGCTCGTGGGATGTAAGTTCACAGAAAATTATTTTGTTTAAGTAGGTCAGTTTGTTTTCACTAGGCTATTTACATGGCAGCGTAACAAGCAAATTTTTACTTTGACGCCCCGTTATGAGAAAACTGTGAGAGCTAAATTTGTTTTGTAAGAGTAAAATGTACTCACAAGTATCGTCTACAAATCAAACAATATTTCATAAAATTACGAGTTTATCGCAATTGAACACCCTAAAAGACGTAGCATGCATGCGTAACAGACAGTGCCTCTAGCCGTGTAGGCTACTTGCAGTGCACGTGCAGACGTAGTTGTGCGGGTTGCGATGTGGGTGAGCTGCATTAAAAAAACAAAATATTACGTTATGCTAATGCATACCACTGTACTGTTCACAAGTAATGAAATTAAACAAATAAAAATATTAACAGCCACAAAAAAACAACAACCGTAAAACCGTTTTTATGAAATTAGAATCAGCAACAAGCATAAAGGATTTATTGTAGGAGTACTGGTAGAATGAAAGAAGAGATTCTCACGGCTCGTAAAATTTAAGATTATGAGAATCAAAAAGGGGCTACATGGTGTGAACATGGAGTTGCACTGGGGACGGGGGATAAGGAAAATGGGAGATCCACGATAAAAGCCACCGGCCAACGTCTTTGTACCGGCACGATTCACACGTGTGAAAATTGGTGTGTCCCCCGGCGGTAATCAAAACCGTATCGCCTTGTAGGGAGACAAACATCGTGACCATTAGACCGCTGTGGCGGTTGTGCTGTCATACTTTGGAGATACTGCATTGATACCGAAACTGTACTATGTATATATTTTTTAGTATTACCTCACGAAGTTAGTCTTGTTTGGTTTATTATCAACATGAAGAACACAATACATTTGCACACGATTCAGCTCTTGGGACCTACCATTTTCGTTCACAACTGCTACGACATGTACGCAGAATGCTAGAAACAAACAGATCTACGATTTTAACAGTATTGTATTTGTTTACGGTGAATGTCCACCGTTGTATATACGTTGCACACATCACATGAATGTTCGCAGGATTGCCTGTGCTCTAGGCTCTGTATGTCTGCACGAATATTCAGTGTTTTTTTTTTTTTACCATAAAGGTATGTGCTAGAGGGTTGCAACAAGTGGACCTTTTTTGTTACACATGTCTCATTTCTCAATAAATCATCTTCAAATATCCGTAAATCCTGACGGTAAAAACAAGTTGTATGCAATTAGAAGGTAGCCACCCGTATTGTTTTCATAAGGGCAGAAGGTGCCAAGTTGTATTTGCTGTTGGTTTGAAGGTCCCAACAGCATTAAGCAATGCTGAAAGTATTGTTTTTTATGTAATTTAGTTTCCGATATTTTGGGGAAATACGATTATAAATTTTGATATTCTGTTTCTTAGTACTCCCTTAATATTATGTTTAGGCGAAAAATTCGAAATATAATTTCTGCTTGTTTTTATCATAAGATATCACCAGCCGGAGTTTGTCGGTGTTGTTCAGTAACATCATATATATAGTACGTGTCTGTTAATACCAACCAGTTTTTCACGCTCTAGTCATTGTATTAAAAACACGTGAAAATATGTTTTGTCTGATATTCATATACAGTATGTAGCAATTTACTAAACAATCAAATATGTGCTTATAATTAGTGCACATATTCTCGACGTGTGTAGGTTCACGCAGAAATGCCACGCTCTCACAACAGCAGCCAGCCATTAGAACTTGTGTACTTACGCCTTTTTTCCCTTGAGATTCACTACGTGCTAGTTCAATGAAAGATGATATTTCGGGGAAGGAGCCTCGTCTGAACGAAACACTAGCTGAAAGTTTCCTGGTTGTGGGAAGAAGAGAATAGCAATTTACAATGGTGTTCCTCAGTACGCTGTTATTAGCTGCAGCGTGAAGGAGGAATACAGTAACCCGTGGGAAGGAAAACACCGAGGCATTTCCGGCATTAACGAGTGTTCGCAACGAAGAAACTCCGAAAAGTTTTAAGCGCGTAAGTTGCAAAAGTTCATAAGTTTATATTTTTACGACAAAGTGCTAGTTTTGTATTGTGACTGTATTTTCCACCTGTGAAGATTTTTTAGCTCTCGAATTCTTCCCATAGACATGTCAAAGTCAAAATTTGCAAATACAAAAAACAAAAACCAACGCACTTATTCGACTGAAATAATTCACACTGAAATTAGGTACCATGGGTCAGTTACTAAAATACTTAAAAACACAGAGCAAAGTTTCTGTAAACTAATGACAATTTTCTCCATTTACTGCAATTTTTATAAACTACAACGCGATCTTGTATGGTTTTAAATATTTTCACATATGACCCATGGTTCCTAATTTCAGTGTGAATTATTTCCTTCGAGTATGTCAGTTGATTTTTGTTATTTGTTTATTCGCGTAGCATTCAAATTATAATATTATATATATGTATGTATACATATGTATGTATGTGTATACAAATATATACATACATGTATATATATTATATATAACTAGTCCAGTTCAAAACTGCCCTGTCCACTTTCACTAAAACTAAGCAAACCGCGAAAAACTGATTTGCGAGCCCATTTGTGACATGGCCAAAGCAGTTTTTCAAATTGTCTCTGTTATTGAATAAGGTGAGTTTTGGAAACTCACCACGTCAATATTAGCGCACGTTTAAAAGTTACACAAACATGTTCAGACCTCATTTTTCCTTGGTGACGGACAAGGAGAGTTTTATAACTGGACTACTAATATGTATACATACACACACGTGCGTGTGGGTTTGTGAGACTCTGTACCGGCCGAACCTACATATATGTACTGTACATTAACATTTTTTTCTTCACCTTGGTGCGGTTCACATTACTGTATGGTATTTTAGTTAGGATGTTTTTTTCCAATGCCCTGAAATATGTGACCAGACAAAAATCATTCGCAAAGCACTCTACAACGCCAACTCATATATTTCTTCCACATGTTAATTTCCGTAGCTGTATTTTCCTAAATGCAGAAAGTGGATTTTGTCTGAAAGCGACGTAGTGAAAGGTGTGAATGAGCCTTAACGAATATAATTTAACATGTACATGCACTATCCTTGTTCTTGCTATGGTTCCCAGGTAGCCAGGTAATTCTCAAGGTGAATGCGTATTGCCTATTGCATAATTTTTATTTTCGAAGTCTACTAACCAGTTGGGTGAGACTTGTTCGTAACTTTTTTATACCTTTTCCTAGATCAGTAAATGTTTTGTTTGTAATTGCTCAAATAGTCTGCATGGCCAAGGGTCACTATATTGTAGACACAGTAAAAACCTAGATACTCTCAGGAACTTGTTACTGATTTTACATCCAATGGAAATACAACTCGCCTATATAGGTAAGAGGGTTATATATATAACACTATATATTGTGATTAGATTTATGTATTGCTTATTTCCTAGTATACTCATTAAAGCAACCAGTTTTTTACGCGCTTCCTGCGATAGGCCGCGGAACGTGGGAACTGAACATGGCTGTCGCCTTTACGATGCAACCCGCATTACTTTATTGTACTGCCAGTTGCAGTCTTCGTACTTTAAGGCGCAGGCAAGCCAGCTAGTATTCAGAATAATTCATTGTCGCTCTAGGGTATTTGAAAATGAGAATATAGTAACTAAACGAAATGAAAAAATGTGTTCTTAACAATTTACAATGTTCTATCGTATCAAATGTGGGATGTTATCTTTTTTCGTAACACCTTTAAATTTTCCCGACTTAAAAAAACTCTTCTTTCTTGTCTAAACGTAGGATAATCACGAGCCTTCGAGAACTATACTTTTCGTTGTAAAATGTAGTTAGCTCACAATTTTAAATCACTTGATAATTACGGAACAGTTAGAATCCTTTTGCTATGAGAATGTTACTTTTTAACGCTGCGTTGAATTCAGTTTATCATTATAAGGCTTGTATTCGAAACCACTGTACTGGAGCTGTAGAAAATTATTCGTGTTTATGTATTCGTATTAGAATAATTAAATTCTGATTGCCAAGTGGCTCCGCATCAGTCACATTATTAAAGTATTTCATTTTTCGCTTTTATGAAGTTCCGAGAAGAAACATTTGAAACTTGCTAATGTATCGTAAATTCTGTTTACTTTACGTAAATTCTGTTTACTTTACGCTCCAGTTCAAACATCGAAGTTGAACATTGAACGAGTGTTTAGGCCGCACTCAGTGCTGTAATTTTTTATATCCATAGTTTGCTGTACTAATTGCGGCCTAAATATACGTTTAAAGTTCAACTGCGATGCTGGTATTGTAGCACAAGATAAATAGAAATCATGCCGTAAACCAATAGAATATTTCACACTTTTGTGCTCGGAATTTTATATAAGTGAAAATAGCGATAACCCAACTATTTTACCATTTCACAACATATAATAAATATATATGTGGGTAAGTTGAGTGCATATTATTGCAATCATTGATTTCTTCCTTTGCACACCTCTGATAATCAGGGACTTTGACAATACAGTCGGTGCAAATCACCCAGATCTGTGCCTAGAATGAGAATGTAACACCGAGTGGAATAAGACTCAACTGAAGAGCCGGTTGGGACTGAATACTGACATCTCGACAAACATTCTTCGCCTATGTTCATGAAACATCTTTGTTCCTCTAGATGAGAGGGTTATTCTCCCAAAATATTGGTATACAAACTTCCACAAAATATTTATGTATTTTGAAAATAATTTCAAAAATTATCAAAAAAAAAGTTTGATTTTTCAGAAATACTTTTAAAAAATACGGCAATATTTTGTAACGTGTTTTGTTTACATTATTCTGTAACCCGTAACATGTAATTTCACTGCAAATTATTTTGTTTCATTATGTTCATTAGTTTTCCAGGGGGTGATGAAGTAAAAGAGTGCAAATTTTGACTTTGAATTGCCATTATAGGGAAACTTGGCGAGCTTATGTTTTTGTAAGAGTGAACTGAACTCAGAATTGACGTCTACAAAAATAACACTATTTCATACTAATAAAAAATTATATTTTTTCCCACTTGTACATCCTTAATGTATCCGTGTTATATACCTACAGGCGTGCCTCAGCGAATCGGATGGCTGGCGGCAATTTGCACATTCACATGAGTGTACAGTACTACGTAGCGGGGCGCTGGTTGAAGCGACCTCGTTGTAAGAGCTGCTGTAAATTGTGACGTTATCTCGTCGAGGTTGGCGGCGTGCGACACTAAAAGTCGCACCGGGCAAACACCGCTCTTCAAGAGCAGTAGACACTCCCCCTCCCCCAACCCAAATCATTCTCGGCATACCTAGCCATCGTAAGAACCGTGTTACTCAGCCACGACACTTTTGTATGTGTTTCTAGGGTAGGAGTGAATGCGCACTTTTGAAACATTCCTTTAGATGATGTACACATTTCCGCCACTTTGAAACTTAAACGCAAATCAACCTACGTAGAGGCTGCTGACATTAAACAGAGCACTCCAGAACATTAAAAATAACCAAAACATGTATTTTATAGGTGTCAAAGGTGACAAGTTTTCAGCGTGGTGAAACATTTACACTGGTTTTCAGTTTTATAGTAGTTTTCGTATTGGAAATATTAAAGACGAATGCAAAATCGCCGAAAGAAAAATTTAAGGAGTGCTCACTTTATCCTAAACGGTTTACAATAAACAAAATTCTGCCAAACTCAAAGTTAACGACTGACGTCACAGTAGACGCCCTTTGTAAGGTAACTTTGTCCCGCTAAAAATATTACTTTTGGTGAATAAATAAATAACTGGAGCCGAGTGTTAAAAGAAAATCATTGGATCCATTACGTAACAATTGAAATATGTCTTCACTTAGTGTCACAAATACCAGTTGAGTGGGATGAAGTTACCCCCCGGGTTATAGTACGTTAAATTTTTAAATTATTATTCTAGACAAGTTGGTCTTCAAAAGTGCTTACTTTATCGCTACTGGTTGTGTGTGAGCCTCTACACGAAAGCCACTCAGTTGGCGTACAGAAATTTACTATAGTCAGAATAAATCCTACTTCCTGCGAAACTTCAGAAGCCGGCCATTTAATTTTATTTGTGTGGATATAAGTGATTCAGCATAAAGTGAACACTCAAAAAACCCTGATTAATTTATATTTTCTACAAGTTTATATCTTTCCGCCGCATGAAAACATAAACATTACCACGTTCTTTAATTTACATGGTCTTGTATAATGTTTACATCTACATTGCACTGGCCTGAAAATGTTGTCAACAATATTTACTCATTAAATACACAGGTATTGAATAACATTTTTAACCAATAGTAATCTTAGTTATAAATACATGCGAGTTAACGACTTTTAAGGCCAAGATCTTTCATTCATTTAAAACAATTGCAAATAACTGGAATATTTTTTAACAAAATGCTTTGAAAAATAATTGAGACTGTGCACAGTCATACGATACACAATTCTAGTAGAGCGTTTTTCTAAATAATATACCGTTTTCTAGCAAAAAATATATTTTGCTTAATTTTCGCCTATTTTGGAAACAAAAAAATGTGATATTTCAGGGGCAAAAATCTAAAAATCCGTTTGGTGAATTGCAACAGAAAAATTTAGCTACAAACGATGGTGAATTTTCGATACATGTATTAATTTGCGTTAAAAAAAAACATTTCAAAACGACTGCAAAACTAAAGAGCGAGGCCCGTGTACCATCCGACGTTATGTAGTTTCGCATAAAAGCAAAACAGGACAAACGCAACTCGCTGTAACACATTTCGAGAACAAGAAGGCGTATTTTGGTCAGAGGCAGATTCGAATGGTGTCTCTCTCTCTCTCTCTCTCTCTCTCTCTCTCTCGGCGTCATCAGTTGAGCTGTCTCCCGCTGTGGCGCCGGCAGGTGCAAAGGGAAATAACTTTCTCTCGGAGGCGGCATAAGACACGGCAATTCGCTACACCGCACGGCTCCGGAAACCACAACCTCGCAGATTACCCGAGGACACATCCGACACGTCGCAATCGCCCGAAGTGGGATTCAGGGTCGAGGCACACTTGAGATCACGTACGTGCGTGGTATGTACGTACATGTGTGATGCACGCTCGCTGCCTGTGATAACAGTGTCGCCGCGGACATGAGATAAACGTGCGGCGGGTCGCGCAACTATCCCCCGGTCGGTCCCAGGTCATTCGTGCCGGATGATGCCGCTGGTCGGCGGATTTTCTCTGGGATCTCCCGTTTCCCCCGCCCCTTCATTCCGACGCCGCTCCACACTCGCCCCATGTCACCCCTCGATGTTAAGCGCTGACCAAAAATCTCTCACTCTCACTCACGCGTCTACGGGAATATAGACTCAAATACAGTTTGTTAGCTTCTCAGTTTTAGACAGCAAACAATGAAAGAATCAAAAAGCACATATTAACTGAACTCCTGTTTTTCAAACATCTTTTATCAGACAGAAAATCTGAACAGGTATTGAACCAATCCGTTTTTTTTCGCCAAGTGCCAACAATGACATGACAATTAGCCGCAACAGCCTAAGAACACTTTCCTCACTATTCAAACTCACCTAAGTTCAGCGTTTTACTAAGAACGTGACAGGGGTGGAAACTAAATGTAAAGTTCCAGAGGTGACAGTCCCCATTAATTTATAGGAATTTTTGTTTCTCATTTTGGATCACATACCTGTGATGTAATGCGTTCCTATAGCACGCTCTGGATCATCGAAGTGATCAGTTTCATTCAGCTCTGACTAAGGTCGAAACAAACGAAACATCACATGATAGAGATTGAAGTCCATAGTAGGCGAGTTTAATAGATTCTCTGGCCATCATTTCTCATGGGGCTGGCAAAAATTTCAATACTGGAGGAATTTCAATGGATGTGCCTTTGAAATGCTGCAAAATAATGAAATGGGCCCTAGAATGTGTTCCATGAATGCATTATTTCAATCCATTAAGTTTCTATACACAGAGAATCCACTGCAATAAGCGAGTAACCTGCAGGGAGTTTGCAGGCTGAATGCCTGGTGTTACTAATGAGCATCGTGTGTCGCATAGGCATTATTTATACTCTACCTAGTAAAAATAGTACACCTCAAAAACTTGATTCTTAAATAGTTACGGCATCGAGAATAGCGAAATGCATTCTTCTGTCACTGTACGTACGTTATATTATTGACAAGGGCGGTTATTAAATACTCCGCTCCAAACAAATCATGCAATTTTAAACGAGAAATGCTTGGATATTTTAATAATGAGATGAAATGAGATAAGCTAATTTATTACACTCTATTTATGTACCGTGGGTTAAATGAGCAATTTCAGCCACACCAATATAACGTTAAACGAACGAAAAATATGTCATAAGAGAGAGTGGGTAGGTTTAAATATGAGAAAAATACCACTAAATGAATATATATATATATATATATATATATATATATATATATATATATATATATATATATATATCATTTATACATTTACACATACACACAAGGCCTATTAAAATTAATAATAGGCTCAACTAACACAGCCACGAGTCAATAATAAATGATTCAGGACGATACAACCCAAATAGCAAACATCAACTGGTCCACATGCGCAAATGTGATCGTGATAAGCAGACCACAGTCAGTAAATATTTGGAATGCACCCCCCGGCCACATGTGTCATACATGATGCATAATGAAATCACCCACACATTAACCACAAGTGTACCACAAGCATTCTTATTATACTCAAATGCTTGTGGGTTAGTTTGTTAAGTCTGCTTGTGGACCGTATACTGAAATATTTCTAAACTACGCTGCCCACATTAAAATTATTTCAATATGTAACTACACACATATTTACTGACATGGCCTGGTTAGCAACAATTACAGCAAAAGTAGACGTTCATACTAGCGAACGTTGGCCAACTGAAAAATGATTGTATTTGCTGCTTGCGATGAATGAAAAAAGATAACATAGTTAGAGACGACTTCCTTATGACACAACTGACAGAATTAGTCGTGACGTATTCCACTATCTTCAAGCGACAAACCGAGCTATGTGGCACAGTGGTAACTAAGGAGGACCCGGGTTCGAACACCGGCTCTACCCATACTGATTTCGGTTTTCCGTGGTTTCTCGAATTCGCTGCAGGCGAATGCTGGGATGATTGGCTATAGTTTTGTTTGCCTATTTCGTGGTTTTGCATCTGTAGGGCTCTGTACAAATTAGAAATATTTTTTTCCAGCCATTTTGTCCGGAAAGTAGAAAAATAATTAAGTTCTTTAACGAAGGCCATGTCTGATTACTCTCCCAGTTCCTGCCCTTGTGTAAAGTTGTGTGTCAAATTATTTCTTAATCTCGCTGTCGGCGAGAAAGCAAGTTCATCTAATCGTTCAATCTAGTAGCTAGGGATTACGAAACATGAAATTAATTTTAGCTCTCGCGTCACTAGTGTTTCTTCAATATCTCTAACAGGATGCTTAAGAATACAGTCGGCGAATGAATTGCTTCACACATAATTTTCTACAGCCTGTGCACCTGGTACTGCCGCAAAAACGGAGGAGAACCTCTGCCTGAACGACTTATTATTTCTTTGTTTTAGGGGATTTTAAGTGCCCGATGAGGTAAATATCAATAATCACCCACAATTATCGTGTACCGGAAAAACTATTGATTTTAGAGGTATAGTTTCTTGTGGTCAAGGGTTCCTATTTATGCTGTTTATGCGAGTTTAATTTTTTAAATCCTGAAAGGAAGCGGATATCCCGAAACCGTTTCATAGAAATGTTGGAAATTGTTTGCACTATGTAGCCTATTTTCCAAAACGTGAGTTTCTATAATTATGGCTAATTATCGACTTTATTAATTTTTCTTAAAGTCAATAACTAGTCAAAATAATAAAACCTTATGTTAAAAAAAAAAATGTTGGCTACATAGTACAAACAATTTCCATGGTTTCTAAGTAACGGTTTTGCGAAGTCTGCGTCCATTCAGGATTTAAAAAATAGAACTTCTAAAATAACATAAATAGGAACCCGAAGTGAATACTCGTAAAAAATAATCTAAACAAATTCAAACAGTCGTTATTACGAAACGGATGTGAACAAGAACTGCAGTACTACCACCACATGGATTCAAACACGTAAATAAAAAATTATGAAACGGAAAATTTACTCAGCAATAAGAGGTACATTTACATATCGTATGTAGCCTTTAAGGCATGGTTAGGGGCTATGAACCCCCACCTTTCCTTAGCTCTGAAAAAATAGTAAAAAATTCGAAGTTGCGATAAGAAAATTGCTTACATGGAGAAATATTCTGCTTTTAAGAATCCAAATATTTCCGAGGGTTTTAATATGGTCTGTAGGCGTTCCTTTATCCATGTTTCCTAATTACGCCAATCAATTATCTTAGTATTCAACTATTTCTTTAATAGTTACGGACAAGACTACGGATATCTCCGATGTTTTTTTTTTTTTCCCTATTCGAGTCGTGGGAACTGCGTGTGCGGCACTTCCTGAATGAAGCCTTGAAATAGTCTAGACTGCCTGTAGAAAGTTCATTGATCAAGAACACCCGGTAGGCGAGGCGAAGGTGTGCGGCAGGCCAGGATGCAGCTGTGGTACGCGGGTGGGCGGGCAGATGAACCGCCGAGGGGAACTTCCCCCCGCCCGGGCGGCGCCAGCTGTCGCGCCGAGCGCAACCGAGCGCAGCCGAGCGCTGCCGAAGCTCGCCGCTCACCTGAGCGGCCGTCACCTGGCGCGACCCTCGCTGGCTCGCTTGTTTCGTTCGTGGATGGCGTGTGCGCGGAGGGTTGGCGGTGACTGTGGTGCGGATCAGCTCGTAGTTTTAACTGAAGATGACTTGTACGTAGGGTACAGAAAAGTCCTGCTGGTCCAGATCAACTCAGGTAAACTACTACCTTACGTCATTTTTGTGAAACTCATTGCTTTGTTGTTTGCTTGTTTCTGCGCTTCTCTACTCAAGTAGGAATACCGTAGTCGATGTTGTACCTTAAAAACGTTCTGAGATTCAAAAATTTTATTTCCAATTTCTAAATGTGGAACTTAAATCGTCTCTTTTCAACCTACCTGCAAAAATTTGCTTTGTGTCAACTGCCGGGCATTTATATTAATAATTTTAACTGAAGAATTTATCTTTTACATAAGTTCCGACAGTGTAGAAGACAAGGTTAAAGTAATTTTTGTTACTCAACCTTTTATTTTATTTACTATATGATGGATAACTATATATGTGCGTTGAAGGGGAGTGTAACGAAACGATTGTGGACACATTTCCAAGTGTTTAACTCTTCCACATAGTTAATTCAGCACAAGAAAAGTAAAATATGTACCTTTAGAGCGATATTTTTTTTATAACTACAGTAAAAGACACTCACAAATTGCACATCGTATAATGGCGGAAATTCTTTTTTAATCCAACTTTCTAAAATACTTGGAGTGCAAAGAGTGCAATAGTCAGGAAGTGGCTTACGAAACAATGCATTCCTTTGTGGTAATTACAACCTGCAAAGAAACTTTTACTGAAAGTTGGATAAAACGTTATTAGAAAAAAACATTTAAATTTCACTTCGGAAGATGAACTAATTTTCGTCTGTCATAAGGCCCCAAAGAACCTCGTTAACATAAACCCTGGCTATTTTCGTAGGCGTAATTCGCTGGCGGCAAGGGGTGGCGCTTACCACCCCAAAACGTTGTTGATGGATACTATAACATTCTCTTTCTTATATTTATGATACAATTTCACTTGGGTATATTCCACTACACGGTTTTCTAATTTAGCTAGTGATTTAAATAATCACTACAGAAGTGTATACCTTACATACTTTTGATGGGAGCTGTTCGATTTCCACCCCCTTTTTTTTTTTATCTTTTATGCATGGTAATTCTTGCCCCCCTAATCAAAATGCTCAAATTACGCCCATGGCTATTTTATGTACCTGTTTCGTTGTTGCAGCTAACTGGAACGGGGTTTAATAAAATGTCTTTTATTCATTTGATAGGCAGTGTGTGTATATATGCATATAAGTAATGTATGTGTGTGTGTATATATATATATATATATATATACTGTATATATAATTTTTGACCTGACATCAATGCATTTAGTTGTATTTTTCTCGTATTTTAACCTACCCTCACTTTATTAAGACATTATTTTTCGTTGGTGTGTCTGAAATTGCTCACGTATACTCCGTAATATGCGGAACATTGAATGTAGTAAATTAGACTATCTCATTTGATCTCGTTGTTAAAATATCTATGCGTTTGTTTGAACCTGTATGAAATTTTAACTTTGTAAAGGCACTTTTGAGAACTGAATTTATAATGGTATGATTTGTTTGGAGTTGAGTATTTAATAACAGCCATTGTCAATAATATAAAGTAGACCCTACGTACAGTAGAGAAATAATGCATTTTGCTATTCACGATGCCGTAACTAGGCTAGGAATCAAGTTTTTGAGGTGTACTATTTTACCAGGGAGGCAGTATAGAAACCAATGTCTATGCCACATGCTCCAGATTAGTTTTAATTGTGGTAGAACGCTCTTCACACTGACGCTTTCATAGAACATCCTATAGATGACCTCGGGTATTGGCACCTGACTTCAAGGTTGCACCAGAACACTTCAGGCAAACTGTGATTATACCCAAATGTGGAAGACGTGTTTGAAACATTAGCATGTCCCAGTTCCAACACAAACACATCATGAGCGTTATAGGGCCTCCAGAAGATTGTGCTACAATCATGAATAATGTAAGCAAATATTTCTCGAGCCAGTGATCAGTTGTTGAAACTTAATTTTTCTTCCTTGCATCAGGTTTTTTTCTAACAGTTTACTTGGTTGCCACTTATTTCCTGTGACAATAGCCTGGGACGGATCTAGGCTTTCCTTCGCCTGGGGCAAGATCCCCCCAATTTTTTCCATCAGTCGAATCAACCCAACAGTAATAAACGTATCTTTCATGTGTTGTTTTGCGCTCGTGTAAATAACAGTACAAAATTTTAATATAAATATATAAAACCTGTACCTACTAGCTACCATTAGCAGTTTTTTAAGTGTGAATTCTTATTATAAATACCGTATTTATAACATTATATGGTGTTCAAGATTACCGTAATAAAAAAAAACAAAACTAGTAATACTCTAAATATTGATATATATTGTATCTTTTTTACTTTAATTTACATTTCATTCCCAAGTAAACATTTTCGGCACCACCAGCGCCCACTCTGACCCGGCGCCCGGGGCAAGTCTGCCCCATCCCCCTAGATCCGCCTCTGACAATAGCAACTCTTCTGCTAATTGATTGAACACACATAGGTCTGTATCCGTCATAATGTGTGGTGGACTAAGCTACTATTCACTGAAAAAAACATTTCTCCAAACTTCAAAAGTTGAAACTAACACGCATATGATTGTGTGATTGACTAGCTCTCCTGTCAAATTTCAGATGTTTTTCCTGCCTTCGACATGCTGAAAGAGATCGGGAGACTAGGTTTTGCAGAAAACATGTAATTCAACAAATTTTAGTAAGAGCAACCGAATGTTCTGTAATGTATAACAATCATTACTGTTGGCAGAACAAAATAAATATTGTTGAAATGTATGTATACTTGTGTGACGAGAACAGTGTGCTCTGCATTATGTAGTTGTGAAAGTTATAACACAGGTTTGCGACGATAACAGAATGTGTTATTGTAAACGCAACAGTACTGTCTGGCGTGGAAACCATTTCGTTCATACAAAATTTGACAGGAGGAGTGTGGTTATCACAAGTGTAGTGGACTGTTAGACAAACCCACAGATTTCTGTTAAGATGACAGAACTCAGTGTTGTCGAGGTAACGAATAAGTATGGTAATGTACGTATCAAATTGTTGTCAAAATTACTCGTCTGTAATCACAAAAGTTTCTTTCGTTCAAAGTTTGTAGCTTCAACCTATCAGATTGCTGTCGCTATTTTAAGAACTCTAGGTCATGTTCCAAATAGCCAGAGACGCATTCAATTTATGTTCATCGAGAGTGCGAGTAACGAAGATGCTTGCTCGATGTATGCTTGTAGTCACAAACAGAGTAAAGTAGACTCCACACTGCAATGCATTTAGTCAATTTATTTTGCGCAAGCACAATTTTATCACCAGATGTTCACTAATTGACAATTTGGAATAATTTTGGCCTACAACAAATACGGAATTTCATTGTTATTGTCAATTCGCCGAGTCGGCTTACATGTTAAAATATATTGAATAATATATATTTTTAATTTTAACTGTATAAATCTGTATTTTTAAATTATACTAACCTGTCTTTCATTGGCACTCGTAGAACAATTCTTAAGACATCATCATCCCAAAGAATTAACTAAAATCACTTCCTGTTTATCCAAAACCAAGACAATTATTTTTCGTTATAAATATGTTCAACAGCAGTTACTTTTGACTGATATGGAAAGTGACGAGCTGTAGCTGCAAAGTGGTATGCGTATCCGCCATGTTGATGGCCAGGTTAGCAATTTTACTGGCGTGTGTAAATGAGTTCACCCTCATATAGGCTATTTCCCTTCTGTATCCCTAAATAGTCTGTGTCAAGAGGCAAGATTCAGGATCTGAGGACAGAGCCGACATGCGAGCGACCAGCAGGAGGCTTCGTCGTGTGGCCTTTCTGTCCACAACTGCGTGACGCAAACACCCGAGCACAATGCAGCTAGCCCGTTGTTTCCCACGGCACGTTGTGTGGTTGTCCAGGCAGATCTCGCTGTCACTTCCAGTTGCTCCTGCCCGATCCCCGCTTATTGATTGTTGCTATCGCCTACTGGATTTACTCATGTTAGTTGTAACATCTTATTTCTACGCACCGGACCGATGAGATGTTGGGGGGGCAAAGCCCAGGGGCCCGATAAAACTTTTAGAAAAATTACTTTTCCCCACATAGGCCTATTATTTGTCTCATGTCACATTTTGTTGCTTCCTGTGTTATATATACAGCAGCAAAACAAAGTTATATTCAATTTTCATTGGAAAAATAAGAAAAAGAAAGGTGGGATTTGGAATGGTATGGTGCCCTAAAGACTTATTTGCACAGAGTCCCGGAAGTCAGTGGCCCTGTCCAGGGGGGTGACACAGGATAGGGCCTACGCAGCTCTTATTTTCTGTGAACGATTGCGTGTGTACCAATATACAAACATCACTGCACGATATTGTAATATATTAACAGAAATAATATTTGCAGGCAGTTTCCATATATTACAGTGTTAATGTCGGAATCTACACTGATTAAATCTTTTGTTTTGTTGTGAAAACTGTTTAAAGAATGTGGATGTATATTGAGAGTCTTGAAAATTTTTTTGTAGTTGTACACCCGAGGATCGTGTAAGGATACACCGCCATTTTCCGTTACTAATCGCGTTGTGTCCCTCATGCTGCCAGTTGTTTGAATAACAATAACTGACTTCGAATGTACCTAAATATTACGTACTATTTATGAACAGTATTTAAATGAAAATATCAGATTTACTCGCATATAACCTTAAAGTTACAGGCTATGAGTACACACAATTTAATCATATCAAGAACCTCGCCACTTGAAATAAAAATAATAAAATACATTAATACAAAACACTCATCTAACAACTTTATAGGCTAATTAAATCTTTAAAAAATTTATCACGATTACGCATCACTGTGTATGCTAACACAAAATTTCCCTCGACAGAATATGTAAATTTCCTGTTGCGTGGTTGGTAACAAACAGTCGTTTACGACGAGATCGGGCCGTAAATAAGGAAGGCTGGTTAACCTGGCAGTGCCATCTCTTATAAACCCTTACGTACTCCTTGGCCCTGCCTATGCATAGAAAATGAAAACCGTTGCATTACGGAATGTTGCAGAATTAGATGCCACTATTTTTGGTGAACAATTCTTACTTCTTCACGAACAAAAATTTTATAATATGTAACGTTTCTGCTCTTGTTTACTAAGGAGAACTGCAAACATCTCCACTGCATGTATAAATTAAAATGCCACGGCTGTAACTCAGTCCCATCTAGCAAAAGAAGACTCTCTCTGTCAGGGTATCCGTAGGATAAAGTAAATGTAGGCTGATATGTTTTAGTTAGGTACACGAAATGCTGAAGTATGGTTTTAAGTGTA
>PNEQ01017949.1:0-22475 GCA_003012365.1 Medauroidea extradentata | reverse complement strand
AACTTTATGATGAAAAAAGGAAAAGTTAAAAAAAAAATATCATTTCATTTTTAATTCCAACGACATAACAACCCAGTTAAAACAAGTTACAAGTTATTAATTCCATGAACATATTATTTTCTTCTCACTCAATAATAACCCTCGGCATAGATAAAGCAGCCTGACTAGATAAAACAAAAATTTGGAAAGAAACATAACTCTGAGAAATAAACAAAAACACTGACTCTTTAAAGGTAAACCTCAATTGTCACAAATAGCACATGCCCGAAATCACACAATTGTATTGTTTCTGTACTATAGTTCTCATTTTTACAGTGCATGGATCACGTTACTGTGTAATTAGAGATGGTTTATCGCGTGAAAACTTGACTGTTTGATGGGTTTCAACACACTTTCAGCTAACCAGAAGATTACTGGCTTTCACTTGCCCGCGGAGCTGCTGTCTTACTTGAGTGAGCCTATAAGAATACCGCTATTGTAATATTTTATGCCTGATATTGATCTGCGACCAGCTATGTTGTGGCAGACGTACATCAGCCAATTATATGTGTTGCATTTAACTACAGATTTTTCAAGGATATGTTGCAGTCGGCACAAAACATTTTCGCAATATACCATCATTTCTGTGTATAATGCTACATCGGGCAACGCCTACCGTCCAATAAGGAAAATTCCTATTTTTTATCATATTTTTATTTAAAAGTGTGTTTAATTTCATGAACAACGGTACTATACTTTCTTTCTTTGCGTTTGCGTAACTCCAGGAAAAAAAAAATAATGTTTAGCGCGGCAAAAACGTGAACCTCCATGTTGATGTCCCCATGACGTCACGATACTGTACATTTTAATGAACGTAACACACGAACGACAGCAACATACGTTCAAGTCGTGAAATTGTGTTAAATAAAATAGTTATGCGGTAAAATGCGAGTATTGCGTGAACTCCGAAGAATACAAATGTGGATAGTAGTTAGTTTGCGCAGCAATAAAATGCAATTTACTCGGAATAAAATCTTAACTTTAGCGCCGTCTGATAAATCAAGGCGTACTACATGGTTTAAGCTTCAAGAAGAAACCTAATAGTCTGCTATTAACGACAAAAATATAGTTTACGTATGTAATGCTGAATTGTTTACAACGTGACACGGTTAGCATAAAATAAATAAGTTCTTTCAAGTTAAAAATTTCAGTCAATAGCTCACTGTTTGCGACGAAATCCCTGCAGCTGTAGTGTTTTGGCTGTTCCATTTGTTGCGGTAACGTCATTAGCCAATAGGCGAGTTCAAGGCACCCGTGATTGGCCGATAATTCGAAGGGGGCGGGGTCTTGCGAAACTTGCCCCGAGATGGCAGCATAGCTGTCTCAATGCTGTTCACGAGAAACGTAAAAATTAGTGAGAGAAAAAATTTCCTTGTAATAAAATAATTGCTCTGCCGTATTATTTTACCGACTCGCGCAACCAGAATGTTTGATCATAGTCTGTGCCAGGTTTGGTTAAACGCATTCCAAATATTAGCTCGATAGGTTCACTTTTTGTACGCATGTGATCTTCGTTCGACTGACCTTTCAAACCTAAACGTGGGATTATACACCAGATCTGAAACATTTTAATGAATTCGTAGTAAGTTATTATCTCTCCGGAATTAAATTAAATTTACATAAACTCAAACCTATAACTAAAACGTCGCAATGTGTGAGAACTAATACACTGCTGTCTTCACTCCTAAACAAGTGAAATAAATCTTCCTTGTTGACTGCCAGATCTAAAACCACGCATGCCCAAACCACGGGAAAATTCCCCCAAATTAACTTTTGCGTAATCGGGTTCGCAAAATTTTCATTTTTTAAGTCTGTGAAAAATTCCAATACACAATAGTGTCTGACGTGCGGTGGTTAGCAAAAACAAATAAGACTACGTCATAAATGTGATTTAGCCAATAAGAACGCGTTTTCAGTGTTTGTGGTGGCGTTTGAAAACATGGCATTTTTAAGGCTGACTAATTCGAAAATTACAGTGTTCACGGAGCTATTGCTTTGCCTGGCTGTCTTTAGTACCTAAATAATTAGAAAGAATCAGGTAAATATTGAAAATTTTCTCCAGGAACTTTCCCTATTAAATGCGACTTGTCTGGTATGTAATTTTCAATAATAGCTGCATTAGCATTCCACAGTTACACGATATAACCCGCACTCTCGGTAATTCTTACAGAGGTGGTTGAAAAACGGCATGCCAATAGTTTTGGGGAAACAATCAGAATGTCTAGATGCAAAAAAAGTACAAGTATTGGCCACGACCGTAGAAGAACAGGTCTGGACACTCGCCTGGAAACTTGACCCCCTTGTTGTTTGGCTGCAGTTCACCAAGTTACCGAGAGTGTTGTGCGTCTTTGGCGCTGCAAACAGGGCGGTCGGCTGAAATCTCCGCCCAATTTTTTTTTTTCAGTTACTACAGTGTAAAGTAAATAAAGATTGCTGGAGACATGCTTTAGGATTGTGAGCGAAGGAAGTATTTCAAAAACTGATAAAAAGTACGTTTTGATAAATTGTTTATCTGTATAATTTAAACACTGGGGAATAGTGGGTGGAGTTTGAGCCCGACCGCCATGATTGCAGCGCCAAATACGCACAACACTCTCTGTAACTTGGTGAACTGCAGCCAAACAAGGGGGTCAAGTTTCCAGGCGAGTGTCCAGACCTGTTCTTCTACGGTCGTGGCCAATACTTGTACTTTTTTTTGTATCTAGACATTCTGATTGTTTCCCCAAAACTATTGGCATGCCGTTATTCAACCACCTGTGTAAGAATTACCGTAATACTTTTAATGCTTTGTGCTTATTCTCTGACAATAGCGTGTACCTAACGACAGCTCACAAGCTGGCACTGTTGCATTGTGTGCAAGTTGTGAGTCACTCGCACGAGCACAGGAAGAACAGTCACTGATGAGGCATCATAATAGTGCACGCGCACGCGTACGATTCTTCAGTCAAGAGTCACGCCTCGTGTGCGAAAAAGACGCACGGGAGGAGAGGAAAGAGTGGGCTTTGCGTCTTGTGGACAGTAAGGATGTCACAACTTTACACCAGTAGGCGATGAACGTTTTTCTCATTCTTCGATCTATTGAAACATTAATTAAACTTGACTACATAGATTTCGCTTTTGCTGCTATTTATTGTCATTATGATGTTTGCTTTTTTTTGCGTACGTTATAACGTAATTGCTGAAACTATACACATGGATCAATTGAAATGTCTTGTAACCATTATTATGTTATGTAGGCAATACTGATTTGTAGTGAACGTAATTTGACTAGATTAGTGATAGCATGTATATGTTACTAGGTAACTTATATTCTGTTAATTTAGCCTATATTATTTTGTAAACTTAACAATTTTAATAATTTAGTGATAGGCCAACTGGATGGTGTAAAATATTTCAAACTACTGTATTTTGAAATCTATATCCCAAAGTGTTACATTATGTAGGCCAATTAGGTGAATTTGTGCTGGTTAGATGTAAGAGAGGGCCTGCACGGCCTTAATCTTGCCAGCCTAAATAAAACATCACTTGCAAGGTACGCACGAATCGGCGTAAGGTAGTTTTTTATTGGTCGATCACCAGGATTGTGATGATCGCCTTTGATGCTCCTCAAGGTTTCATGGTGGCGGGAATAGAAAAACCTACACATTTTCTACATGTAGGACATTCGCAGTTCTTGTCCGCGTGTTATTTCATTTACATCACATTTAAAATTCGTTTCGTACTTGTTTTCTCGATATTTTGAACAAAGTACATTCAGTTTTCACATCGTTGTGGATTTGATTGTGTCTACTGTGTGACGAGCCAAAGTGGAACTTTTGTAGATCTCTAATTCTGTAAATTGAAGAAAAGGTCATTTGTAATTGTAGATACCTCGTGTCGGGTATCAAATTAACCGTCTTGACACGTTTATAATGAAAATAATGACAATTTAATCATATTATTAGATTTAAGTAGTTTAGGATTTATTTAGTAATAGTGAATGGAAATCAAGTGCCTCAAAGTCAGGAGTGGGGGTGATCCGGTTGCTCCCTTCCCCCTCATTTTATCCATCCCTCCTTCTGCCACAGCACTGCTGTAACAACCTGGCGGGGTGGGGATTAATTTTATTTATTTGATTAATTATCGGTGTCATTATAGTTATAGCAGATCAATGTAAATAATACTTAGTAATCAAGGATATGTCAACAAATGTGAAAAAATTAAGCTTTAACACACAAACAATGGTAAAGGGTAGTGCGACGTTTTGCTCACGAGGGACGGAACTAGGTAGTCCAGGGTTTCCATTGGCTGGAAGGCGTGCCCAAGGGTTATTTGTACACGAGGGACTTCTTCCCGCAAAAAGTTATGATGTGAGGGTCGTCGTCGGTATTTTGGGGGGAGAAGTAAAGCTGAGCGCGGAAGGAGCTTATGACGTCCTATCCGGCCACTTCGTCGAAATATTTCAATAAAAATACATAAGTTAAATATTTGCAAGGGCAAGCGTAGGCGTTTCGTAGTATCAAGTACAGCAGCAGTATTACAACTCTCCGCCTCTGTGAGCGGCGCTTGGCGGTACGCGATACCGGTTTAATAATATTTGCCTGAGTTATTAATTCTCATTCCTGGACTCAATTAGCTTGTGTGGCATCAAGGGACCGTCGCTACTTTTTACATTTATTCGCGGCAAATGGCGACTATCGCACTTTTAACATCCTTAACAAAGGAAAGTCGTGTCCGATTCCTAGCCCAGTTCCTGTCAGTGTGTTGTGTCACTTCGTCTGTTTCCTGTCGTGGAGCTGCAAATCTCTCTTACCCCACTTTTTTGGCACAGTCTTTCTTAAAGCCATGCGAGGTTTCACATTGGTGCAAAGACCTCAAATGATTCACATCGCTTTGAAGGAAGTCAACGATTTTTGCAGTCATACAATGCTGTAAAATTATTTTATTGGTTTTTGGCTGATTTTTGTAGCAACGTGTCATGTTTTTTGTTCAAAATTTTAAAAGAAAAGAAACTGTACCATAGGGTGAATATCTACGGAAAAAAGTAGGCTATAAATTAATACGTACTGTATTAGTGTCGAGTCAATGTAGTGATTCTTCGATATTTATATTGCGTTGTTTTTGATATAATAATATCTAAATCAGTGTAAATCAACCAGGCAAGACCTTACAGTGAAGTGGCCACAGTATATTGGCTCAGGTAGGCCTACACCAGCAGCGTGCTCTCGTGCTCGGGATGTGTGGAAGTGAAACAGCCATGAAGAGAAGTGAGGGTCAGGGCTACGACGCGGGCGGAAATGTGACGTTCCGCTCATCCTGTGTTCAACGTGGGTCATCTATATACTACAGCACTGCTGCCACAGCGAAGTGCGCCATTACGCCTAAACTTTGTCTCGCCTAAAAATGTTAAATGTCCCTACAGCCACATGGCCTGAATGTCACTTGCCCTAAAATCATTTGGCAAAATTCACTTGGGGCAAAACCATTTGAATTAAACTTCTCTTGACTTAACCTTCACTTACCCTAAGTCATTTCGCCTGACATTACTTTGTCATGTGGCCTAATGAGCGTACCCGGCCACAGATCTGGCTTCACGTCCCTGCGGTCGGCCACCGACCCCCCCCCCCCCCAGATTCCTTTTTCTCTCCAGCTCATTGGCGAGTGTAGAAAGTTACGAGGAGGGTAGGGCGGGCAGATTATAATTTCAACTTGGTGCTAGAACCACAATGGCGCTAAAGAAAAAAAATATGACATTGAAAATCACTGAAGGTGGGGAAAAATCGTAATTTAATATTTGTACGATATAGTGTTAGCGTAATCTTATATTTGTATGAAATAGTGTTAGTTTTGCAGATTTTACTTGGGAGTCCGTTGTCTTCTTACAAAAGAAAATTAGCTCAGCCAGTTATCCCGTGATTGTATTTCAAGATCAAAACTTGTATGTTTTATGCAAAAACATAATAAAACGAAAAAAATTCGCGTTGAAACTACAAGTCGTGGGCTACTGCTTGGCGTATATATACATTTATTACAAAATATTTTTGTATTTTAAAGACATTGCTGAATTTTTTGCGACATTTATCAGTGTTGTCGAAAATACAAATACGGTTTGTAATTTGTTTCTATATATGCAAGCAATAGCGCATGGCATGTAGTTTCAATGCGAATTGTTTCGTTCAATATGTTCATTGGTTTTTGCGCATTATAAGAACAACAAACATTTAAATGTTGACTCTGAAATATCATTACGGGAGAACGGGTGAGCTAAATTTTTATGAAAGAAGAAAACGTATTCGCAAATATCGTCTACAAAACTAACACTATTTCATACAAATTCAAAACGGCGATTTTTTCCCCCACTTGAACGTCCTTAAGTCTCGGCATTAGTCGCCACGTAGAATTGTTTTATTTTTCACTTTTATGAAATTCTGAGAAGAAAAATGTAAAATATGCTGTTATAACGTGAATTATCTTTACCTTGCTCCACAGTAAAATCATTGCAGTTAAGGTTTTAATATGCATTTAGGCTTCAATTAGTCCAGCAAAATGAGAATATAATAAAAATTATTAGATTGACGCCGACTTAAATAAACGACTAGTCACAAGTTCATCTGCGATGCTTGTACTGCAGCACAAGGGAAATGAAACTCGCCCTATAGTAGCAAATTTCACATTTACATCTCAGAATTAAAAAAATAATAATGAAATAATCTAGTAACGAGATTGATACGGAGCCGTAAGGGCGCTGCCTACCGCGTGTTTAAAATGCGTTGGAGTGTGTTCACTAACAGTTTTTTTTGTAACGAAACCAGTCCACATGCGTCCATTTTGCCAACGTACGAAATGAAAAATACTTTGGACAAGGTTGGAATGTCATTGCTAAGCCATAATAATCCTTAAAAACACAGTTTCTTAAGCATTCCCAACATAGCTAAAAATGATATTTTCAGACTGCCGTATTTAAAAATGTACTAAACGTATGTATGTGAAACTCGGATAGCCTATAGACGTGCACTGAACTTTGCTGTAGACTTTTCGTTAGTAAAAATCACGTCCCCGCTTAGTCTCTCAGTAGAAAAAAAAACGGTTCGGTGGTTACCTAGTTCAGTGCTTGCTTCGTTTAGGCGTTGCGGCATTTGATGCGCGCTTCGAGGTTGCTCTTATATCTCCGTCACTTTCTAGTCTTTAACGCTCAGGTAGGCGGTGTCCTTAAGATTGGCTATCAGGCCACCCGCACACACAAAAATCTAGCGACTCAAGATTTGTGGGAAAATGTGGGTTGAAAAAAAAAAGGGGGTGGGAGGTAGTTCGAGTTTATGGGCCGCCTATGGCGCTGCACGAACGAAACGTAAATTTGTTCGGTCTGGCAGTCAAGGTCACGGACAGCGGTCCCCTCCCCTTGTTCTAGTCCCTAACAAGGCTGCTCCGCTCCACACAGCTAGGTCCTTTGTCTTGTGTCTCGACCCCTGGCTGGCAGTGTTGCCAAAATATGTGGCATTTCAAATTATTTCTGGAATTTTGTGTGGGATGAATGTTACCGTCGCAGTTTTGTTAACTAAAATGTATTATTTTTACCTACATTTATTGTTAATATTACTTTTATTTTACTGCACAAGTCATTTGCGTTGTTTATCTCATTTTTTTTTTGGTTTGCTGTGTAACTTGTCGATAATGTCTACTCTAAGTTTCAATTCTGTTCCTGTACTTACATTTATTTTCGTTCAAGTTTTGTCACAGCTGCCCACTTGATTCATCTTAACACTCATAATTTAATGTGCTTGGTTATTATTTTGAATTGTTTCTAGGTATGTTCAAACTCTCTGTATTTGTATCTTTGTGTTTGTGATATGCTGTTTGAAATTTGGTTACGTGTAAGTGAAGGCATTTTAGCCCTAACTTCACACACATGAAAAAAATTAATCAACTATGTTATATATTTGTCTCATATTTTTATAATTTGTGCATGTAGTGTCATGTATCAGAAACTTTACCAATTATCTTTTCAAGGTTAACGTACTGGCTGTAATGTGAAACTTGTCTTTATCTCTTCCAATAAATAAAATTTATCTTTCATTTAACATCTCACGCTCCGAAAATTTTTGGAGTAAACTCGTTTTGTCAGGTTGTCATCGCGTTACTTGTTTAAAACGAGAACGTGTCCATTTAGTGTTTTAGTATTTCACTTCGTCTGTAATTGTGTGGAATTTAATCGCGGTGTCTGTGGTTGTGAGATGTGTGATCTGGCAACACTGTTGGCTGGTGGTCCAGTTTCTGCCCCAGGCTGGCGCCTACGTGTTCACCAACCAGGCAGGGGGAAGTAATTTGTGCGTGCGATGCCTAGAAGTGCGGAGCGCTAAGGGCGACATAGCACGCGCTTCATGCCTCTTCCTAACATGTTGGCGCAAGCCTATGAAACGACGTGCAGTCATCGTGCCTATAGATCGCCTTTATGAGACCCTAACTGGTGGTCCTAACGCCTGTACTTTTTAACACGCTGTTTTTTTGCTTTGCATGTACGTATAAATGAATGAATGAAATGGAGTCTTTCAAATTCAGTCTTCATCCTCGTCCAGAGTTCCGAATAATTAGTAATTTTGCACAAATATTAGGAATCTATGACAATTCAGTAATTTCGTAGCTATGAGGTGGTATTCTCGTCAGTTATTAAAAAAAGTGCAATACTGTTACGACACAAACGTGTTTTAAATTCAAAATCTTTAAACAAATAAATTCAAAATAAATCATCACGGTGTCTTCGATTTTATTCTACGTTTAAAAGTATAGTTAAAAAAAAAAAGAGACGTTTCTGTAGAAATATGAACTAAAAATTAAAAATAATTTTAAATATAAAGATTTTGTTCAACAACGATAGGCTGTCCCACACCTTTTTAACATTAAATTTAATTTTTGGTGAATGACTTGTATTGTTGAACAAAATTAGATATAATGATACGTTAGGTATTATGTTTAACATTTCCTTAGTTCATGTTGCTACAAAAGCGTGTTTCACTGGTTTTTAAACTAAATATATATACAAACTCACATAATGATTTTTTTTTAATCTTCAGCGTGAAGATTTTCATACATAAATAAGACAAACAGCAAAAACACCAATTTATGAATTTCGGTCGCTGTAAAATTAACTTTAAAGATCACTGGAGGACCCGACATGGGTATTATGCATGTGTTCATTGTTCAATGGATGCTATTCTTACGGCCATGCTCTTTAGTTCATACTTTTTTTAGCGGTATTAATTTTTTACGCCTAAACGAGAGCAGACATCTAAAATCTGTCTTGATAGTTTAGTTTAAAATAGTCTTCTTGTAGGCTGATTTTTCCGAGGCAACAATACTGTAGTTTTAGCTGATTATGTAATTAACAAATTTTGGTTAATTGACTTTTTAGTCGAAACTGTATAATTTCTTGCTTAGAAAAAAATTATCTATCACGGTAAACACCATTTTAAACGAAACTGCCAGACAGATGTTTGATATCTCCTCTCGATTAAGTTAAAAAAAAATAAGTATATCATAACACAGTAGAAACTAAAGAGCATGGCCGCAGCTCTCACTCGATCACTCGCACGTTCAGCGTTTTCGACGGAAGCTGTACACACCCAACTGGTGACCTGGGCAGGCGACCACCTTAATAAATAATACAATACACGATACCGAAATAGTGTCCTTAAATTGCGTACTACTGACAGCTTCATCCGAATAAATACCTTATATGTGCGTATTTTATGAAGCAACTCTACACACATTAATGACAGTTTCGCAGTAACCAATAAGTAAAATGATATCAAAGGTTGATTCTACGCAGTAGTTAAATCCTGCTTTGTACGCTAACATTTTTACCTTACCTAAGTAATGTACTTCTGTTCATTGTCTGGCACCAAAGTAAGTTGTCAATACCAAAAATCTGCAAAGTTTTACTTTTTGTGTCTAATATACGTCGCGTACACAACTCTTGTGATTAAGTACACGTGAGAAAGATATGTTGTACCAGTTACATGCAAAAATTTTTAAAGAAAGTTTATGAAATATTGATGCTAATGCCTTAACGCGCAAAGTTGTCCGTGATGCTATTGGCAAGCTTTTATTTAATGCAGTAATCTTCCTGGTACGTTTTTCCTCGTTTATGCGGTGCGTGTGTGTGTGCATGATGAAACAAGCATGCATTTATTGCAGAAACTTTTTTTTTCAGAGCAATATATGAAACGCTCCAAAAATGAATGATATGTTGTTAACAGAACATAATCTGCCAGTCATCAAAATATTTGATTGATTCAGCTTTAACACAGTGGTTTGAGGGTTGTCTATATACAAGGATACATACAGTTAACTGCTTCGTGTATTTTCTTACGTGCGGATTCAATTCCCGGTCCCGGTCGTCTTGATGGATTCCCGAAATCGCTCCGTGAGAAATATCTATTTAATGGTTTCTCAAAACAGTTCATATCATTGTGCGGAATTGTGTCTCGACGAGACATAAAACGAACGTAAGTTACCTAGCATGCAGTTCGTGATAAAGTGAGAACTTTTGAAACCTAGTTACATTTTTCCTTTCACATAATTTAAATTTTCTGCATCGTTTAATATAAACAAATCACCATAGATTGTACTGAACTTGCAAGTTAACGTCTCCATTTAAAATAAATAATATATTTCGGTAATTATTCTAGACAAGATGATCTTCCAAAGTGATTACTTTCTCGCGAATCACCTATTCCTTGTGCGCTTTAATTGTGTAGCAAGGCTACTTGGTTAGCGAGTGTAAAACTCAAGAGGCGCAGTTTTATCAGTGGGATATAGTAGGTCGGAGGGCTTGCGGGAAACATCGGTATGAAGTGCGATTGTTCCGTCCATGTAGGTCACGGTGTCGCTACGTTGGTCGGTCGTTGGCTGGCGCGACCATCAGACAGCTCCGGTTGGCTGACTGCGGCGAGCACAAAGTGCTCGGTGCTGGAGAACAGCACAGTTGAGCCTCACTATAGATACGAATACAGAAGCCAAATCGGAGGGATTTATATTGTCTTTACCAGGGTGCTACAAAACAACAATCTTCCCGCCATAGGTGTGTGTATTTATTTTTATCAAAGGGAGGGCCATGCTAAATTGCTAAATTTCAAGTAGCGCGTGTGTCTGTAATATGTATATATATATATATATATAAATTATTTTATTTCAATAAAGTTACGTTTAATTATTTACTCACATACTAATTTCAACCTTATTGCTGATTTTCACATTGTGTGAATATGCTGCAATACGTTGTTTCACAGTTGCTGCATCGACGTTTGTTAATTTAAATTATTGCTTTTTTACTAATTGGTAATACTATGGGGTAGTTTATCCAACGGCGGGTGATCATTTATGTGACCCATTAATATTTTTTGACCTCGTGCAAACTGGAGGCATCTTTCCGAACCAAACACAACTTTTGTGTAAGTGATATTTTTACACCACGAAGCTGTACTCTCAATGACGTGAACTGTGTTTTCAAATGTGACGACACTAATCACCTTTAGTGTAAACAATATTCGTTCCACATGGACTATTACTTTTTCCACCGTCAGTAAATGTTTAGTTCATGGTAGAGTACAGCCAAATTGTCTTTGAAAATTCATAACTTTTAGATGGTTGCGAATCGGATTATTCAAGTTTGGTTTATTTGGTAGGTCTTGGGCCCCTCTATCACCCGCCTCTTTATTGACGTCTACTCCCGGAACATCCTGTATATATAAATTATATATGTATGTGTATCGCGTGTTGTCTACCTGTACGGCTCCGCTTATTTTCTACGTCGATTGACGTTTTGATAGAAAAACTCTTGCCTTGTCTCAGCACCCTGAAGTAAACTTTTTTTTTGTTCATTTTGGTACCTCCTGCTACAAAATGTGTCATTTAATAACCGGAAATACATTGGTAAAATATTCTGTGCATAAAAAATTTTAACCAACCCCATTATCTAGCGAAGGTGAAAGGCAATAAAACCAACCCCCCTCCCAATTAATTGCAGATCTTGTTATTGTACCGCATCCAGAAATGCATTGTTCATTTCTGCGTACTTTTGTTTATTTTTACATGTTTATTTTCAATTGCGAATTTCTCCCCTAAAATTTACGCCAGCTATAAATTTGCAAGGAATTATCTCGCAAATTTGTAACATACCACCTGTATATGTTACCGAACTAGGTGGTTCAACGGTACATGTTTGTATTCGCATTCGAGATGAATCAGGGTTACTTTCCCAGCTATGGCCATCCTGTATTCAGTTTTCTGCTTCGTTCCGGGCGAATGCTGGGATCGTTCCTTAACGTATTCCTTTTCTATTGTCTGTTATCGTGTCAAATTGTATGCCATCGTCTCGAAAACCTTAATTACTTTACCTTTACTGGCATCTTGCTTTCGTCGTGTAAAAACTACTTTATTATTTAAGAATACGGTGTATTAGGTTTATGCTTATTGCTATGTATTTTGTTTCGAGATGAGTCGAGAGCTTTTGAGATTATGTAGGAGTGCGTATACATTTTGATCAGAACGGGAACAGGGAGACGCATTATGCCAATTTGATATGATTAATTGATGTACAGGTAAAAAAGAAAAGTAACTTCATTACAATATACTTCCTTGTTAAAGTTAATTATTTGTTCTCAAAAGAATTGCTGCATTATTAGACAAAAAAAAAGGGGGGGGGGAAGTTATGACCCACCCGGACAAGTGGAAGTGTTTTGTTGGATACACACTATTGTTGGCAAATGTTGTTGTGTCGCAGAAAATCCACTTTAAGGCCATGATCTTTCATTTCTTCCAAACAATTGCAAATAACTTGAATATGTTTCGACCAAATGCAAATGAAAAAATATTTTGCTTCACTTTGGCTTATTTTGACAACAAAATTGTGATATTTCAGGGGCAAAACTCTAAAAATCCATTTGGTGTATTGCAACAGAAAAATCCAGCTACAAACGATGATATATAAGTGTTAAACTGCATGAACGAAATTTTCATATATGTATTAACTTGCGTTAAAAATATTTTCGAAACCACTGCAAAACTAAAGAGCGAGGCCTTAATTTGGGATTTTCTGCGTCTCAACGGCGTGTATCCTACAAAACACTTCTGTTTGTCGTAACACTCCCACTGCAAAGATCATGGCCCATGCCAACCTGTAGGAACGCCCCCCTGCGTCGATAGCTGTCGATGTCGCGGGAGGCAGTCGCCCCAGAGACCCGCTAGTGCTCCTTCACCGGAACACGTCGGAAGTCGAGTCGCCGACTTTTTACCATCGTCTACTCTTCCTCGCTTCTCTCTGTACGCCGCGCCTCGGGCGGTCACGCTGCGCCGACTTCCCACGAGCAGGCCCGAACACAGCTCGTGTCTTGTCGAGACTGCGCTCTCTCATCACACTTCCTCTCCCGCTCATAACCAGAGTGTTGCGATATAGGCTGTTCAGAATAAACTGAACACTGCTTACAAATTTCTGCGTGTCATTATGCCTCAATCTGTACTATTCCAAGCAACTGTAAACTAGTGTAAACATTTCACAACTCTCAAAACTTACTTATGTAACCCTAATAAATAGATGTTATTCATAATTTTAGGTGTTGAGTAGTGCTCACTTTAAAGTGAACCGCATCTACAATGAAAGTATCCATGCTGGGATCGAAAGAGGAATCGAAGAAATGGTATCGATTATTCTTTTGGTACTGATATCACAAGGAAAGTATTGTTACTTGTATATCAGTAATAATAAAAAAATTGCAGATAATACAGTTTATCCTTTTCAAATTTGGTATGAATGCGGATATTATATTACAATTAATGCATAAAAGGCGAGCATCATTAATTCAGAATTTTTTATAAACATTACTTATTTTTACTATAATAAAACTCTTCACCATAAAAAAAAATTCTCTCTTAGTGTTCTGTATAGAAACAATATATTTTAAGGTTGATTTCATGTGTCAACATTATTTCTATGTAAGATTGGATTTGTTAGAGTTCTGTTTTCATATTTACAAAATAATATCTCTAATAGCCCAATAATTTGATCCTTCTGTGTTTTCGATGTCTCTACAATTTTATTTTATTTTTTAATCCGTTGCTTTCTCTGAAGAATCACAGAGCGCCGCACTTATTACGACATACTTTTAATAAGATGACATAGTGAAATACATGAAATGCTTTCCAAATTATTATTTCGGGTATGAAAATACGTTGTTATATTTTAAAGCACTTTGATTAAAAGTGTTGAAAATTACACTGAAAAAATATATTTGGAGAGGTCGTTCGGGATAAAGTGAGCACTAAGGATTTGGCCTTTGAAAAGAATCATTATACAATGCTGCATATATTTTAATATTTACAATAGTAACCTTTTTCATTGTACCTACATACAGTTGGTAGCAAATTTCCGATTGTAGTTCCGTGGTTTTTCTTACCGTACTTAAATGAAACAATACTACAATTAATAAATACTGAACTAGACATATTTGTTTTTTATATTATATATAAACTTATTTTATCAAACTGTTAAAGGTTCCTTCCGACTGCGCAATTTATCTCACCAGCTCAACATCAAGTGACGTGTCCAGAGAGGTCAGACGTTTGCCGTGATAGCCGTTACATTCGGGGAGATACGAATTGGCCGGAATTATAAATTTAGCAGGGCTTTTTTGAGTACTCACTTTATCCCGAACCGTCTAGGAGGTCTACCCTGCAAAATACTTTCATAGTAACTACAAAATAATATAGTTATGGTTACAACGTATTAGTGGTGTAGAAAATGTTTTTGTGGTGACCACAAAATAATTTTTTCAGGGTAAATACGCACAAAATATGTTCTAGTTGCCACAAAATATTTTTTCCGTGTAGTTGCTAGAAGTAACATCGAAAAAAGTGGCCGAAAATGTTGTGTTGTTAAGTTTTACTGATATTATCAAATATGGCAGAAGGAGTATGGAGCATGTTGCCGGGAGTGTAACAAAAAAAGCTTGACGTGGTTATGAACAATATAGCCGACTTACTAAAAAATTTAGGAAATATTAATTAGGAGGTGTGTAAACAGGGTTAAAATATAGTTTTCAACCTAAAACATCAATTAAAGAGCCTAATACATTCCTTTAACCTTAAAATACCAGTCTGATAAGTAGTTTTGAGGTTAAAGCAGTATGGTGGCTGGCTAATTTGCTGACTACTTCACCCCTCTTGGCTACACTCCCCTCGCCATCATTCCGACCTTAATGCTACCCCGAGGATATTATGCTAGTTAAGTTTCAAAATAAAAGTATAGATTCCAAAATACGTGGTATCGAAAGGAAAGTATGGATACCAGTAGGCCCTATAGTATCAGTAGCGTCACAACTTATATATTCATAAGACGGTTATAAAAAGTCACAAGCTAGGATAAGGTAAGTTGTTCATTCAAGTGGCCAGCAGGTTTGTCGATGGATAACCAGGTGATTTTCTATAGCCACAAGTTACTGAAGTTGCCTCTGTTTTCGCATGCTTTGAATGTATTAATAAACGCGCACGGTATAATTATGTTCTTATTTACTTACAACATATTTGTTTAGAACTGGCAGGCACCGCATTTGAGCTAGCACAAATTTTGAAAGCGAAGTGTCCATGTTTAGTAGTAATGAAGAACTGAACTACTTCATAAAGGTAGACATCCTTTGTTCATATTAAGGTGGCCGTATGGGTGAACGTATTTTGTCCGTCCACTTCCTGGTCTCTGGAGGAAGTCACTGAACTGGTGTGCAGTTTTCTCGCCAATTTATCCCAATTGATAAATTTTGGTAGTATGTTCTGAGGGATTACGTACAGAATGCACGACGCTATGACTGCGTTGAAGCAGGTTAGAAATCCACGTTTATTTTCTAAATTATTACACGTGTACAATGAACCTACCTACGAAAAGAAACAACACTCATAGAAGAACTTTCACGTACTTTCAGAATATAAACCGCATTGGAAATACAGTTCATGAGCCCACAAACACGGCTTAAAAATTGCACAGGTTTTCACATAATTCTACTGCTCATATTGATGCGTAACAAATTGAGGGTTCTACGGTGTACTGAAGTACAGACGTTTCACTAATAAAGTGGTAGTCCTAGTGGTATAATAGAATCGCTGCGCCTTGCTCTTTGGAGTCAATTGGCAATAGGCGCGAGTGTCAGTGTAGTCCTTATCGCAACTTCGCTTTTCAGCCGCCAGCGCGCGGAACGACTTATTGCAGGTGGCGCTCTTACTAATTATTTTCATTTCACGTTCGTTTTCGTCATTGGGAGTTAATACGTATTTTGTATTTTACGTTATTTTTTTAATACAAATTCTTTATAAGTTGTGTTAGCTATTTAATTTCATAACACTGCCAGGATCCCCTAAAATTGATGTAGCAAAAAAAAAAAAAATGGAACCTAAGGTCAAGCTCCTTATTTTCTACTGATTTTACATTAATTATTTTTTTAAAGCTTAAACTATAGCAGATATCAGTGGCAGTTTTGTTTGAAATCGTTTTTGCTGTGATAGCCAATTTTATCAAAGAAATAAACTGTACGGTTTCGACTAAAAAGTCAGTTAACCAGAATTTCGTAAATTACATAGGCCTAATTAACTAAATCCATAGTATTTACGCTACTGTCTTTAAAAAATTATGAAACATGGAGATGATTTTAAAGACAACTGCCAGACAGATTTTTTATATCTGCTTCAGTTTAGTCATAAAAAATTAATAAAGCTAAAAAGTCGAAACTAGGGAGAATGGCCTTTAGCAGAAAGTAACCTTCACGCAGTTCTCTGAAACTGCTGGAACTGAGATATTCAAGGTTTAAATTGAGTGTGTGCGTCTAAACCTTACATAAATAGCATACGTTGGGCTCTTATTTTTCTTCAAATATAATGATCTAATAATTGTTCTTTTCCCAGGCTATGTTACGGACATTTCCCTTCTAATTTGTATGATTATCTCTAAATAGATTTTTTGCTCATCTCTGAGCAATTAACCAGAAGAATGATAGGATTTACATATATGAATATACTAGTTTCTGTGTTAAAGAAAATTTGGCCACAGTAGTGAAGTGCAGGATCCCAACATAATATGCATTGTTGATAATTTTGTGATTTTCAACACAAAGCGTTTTCTCAGACAAATATAAAATGTGAACTAAAAAAAAATTACTAGCCTTCATTGGGTATTTATATATTTTAACAACTAGGCTGCAGTTTGCTGATTTCCCCAGAGGTCTATAAAATCAAACATGACTAGGCGATACCACCAAACATTTTTTCCGTAGTGTTTATCTATAAAAATATATTTTAATACAGCACGATTAATATAAACATGATTTCGCGTGCCACAGCGTATTTAAACTGCTATAACTGATAAATACCACACGGAATCGTAAAATTAGAAGTTAGCGTTAGCCTTTGCTGCCAACTACCCGCAAATGAAATTGTAGGGTCTCAGCTGAAAGTCCACTGTAAAGTACTACTACGAAAACACAGTACGTAGTTTATCGCGGCGCGAATAGTCAATGCTGTTCTCGTCGAAAGCAGCAATATGAACCTTATTGCTCCCTTGTCTCCTCGTCTCGCACAGGAATATTACATGTAGAGATGGCTTTCTGCACAGCAAAACATCATACAATCAGAGGACAACAACACAAATTCCTGGGAAGGATCGAGGCGGTGGACATATTAATGGCTGTTTTAATTTTCATCTTGAAGGAGATACCATGGTCGCCATCTTGAATGAAAGAGTTTTGCTTTCATAAAATTACGTTAAATTACGTATTAGTGCATTGCTAAAATAAAGAACATTTAAATTTGTAGAGTGGAAATTCTAAAGGATCTAAGTTTCAAAAGAGGTAGGATTGAGTTAATTACATCAAAATGAACTATGTGCGAGTGCCTGTATTTTGCTGTAAGAGCTAAGTCCCAATACTTTTTATAGTAGTTTTTATGATTGTCGAAATATTGCGTGTCCCACATGGACGCATGCTCTTGCAGCAATTCCCCCCCCCCTTTTTTTATTTTTTGAAAGACATATTTTTGGAACAGATAATTTAGAATTTCCCCTCTACAATAATGTATGTAGACTGGTGACCGAACACACCGATTGGACGGCCAGCAGAAATGTGTGAAAGTTTGCCGCGAGCGTACGTTGAACGCGCCGTCTGGACTATAGAAGCTGCAAGTGGACCAACCACAGCATCAGTCGTTGACTCGCTGGCCGTGAACTTGGGAGGGACAGAGAGGGAGAGAGTCCGCACGTTCCTTGACCTTGATCTTTGCCCCCTTTCTCACCAGACACCAGACCAACTGATGCCTCCTCCCCTCTCGACATCTCTTCGGCCAAAGGATGTCCTGTCAACCCTACACATGGTGTTCTTGTAAGCATTTTTATCGTCGTACCTTCGCGTACATAGCCCGTAAGTACCTTCAGCTATACGTGACACGAGAAATACTATTTGTGTGAAGGTATAGGCTGTTCACTATAAACTGAGCACTCAGCAGAACTTGTAGTTAATTAAACATATGTTTTATTGGACCAATATGTGTTAACTTTGAGAGAGTTGAAACGTTTACACTGGTTTTTAGTTTCATTGAAGTTTTCATATTCAAAATAGTCAATATAACTGCAAAACTGCCGAAAGAAAACTTGATGCAGTGCTCACTTTATCGTGAACGGCCTATAGACACATTTTGATTGCAGCAACATTAACACTGACCCCATTTATGTTTCTACGCATCTTACGTTATACTACCGATGAAATTAACGTACATATATTTAAATGTGTATCGCATATTTTGGAAACTATGAATAATAATGGTGAATATTGATCAACACTACATTGCAGCGGGTTAAAATCCTTGTTTATTTTTAAAACTGTTGTGAACAGTTTTTTTTAAAGTCCGGGACGTAGTCAGATTCGTTCAGGATGAAGTTCATAATTTAAATAAAATAATTGAATTAATTTTCCCTTAATTATTACTGACCTTATCACAACAGGCAAATGCTGACTCCGTTGCATGCCCAATTGCCTTTATCGACAACGTGCAAAACAGCTCTAGGTCACACGACACCCGTAAGATCCCGTATTACTCATAATTTTGGATTTTTCTTCACATCTTCCTTGTTCACGTTCAAGCAATATTAGTTTGAAAATGTTGTAGTATATGCTTAGTAGCCGACCTTATATTGTGTTATTCACATTATATCTAAATAAATAAGCCTTTCATTTATTTTAAACAATTGTAAATAACTCGAATATCTTTTAACCAAATGCTTTGAAAAAATTTGAGACTGTGTACAGTCATACGATACACAATCTTGCCAGAGCGTTGTTTTAATTATGTACCGTTTGCTAGCAAAAATTAATTTTGCTTCATTTTAGCTTATTTTGACAACAAAATATTTGCTGTTTCATGGGCAAAAATCTAAAAATTAGTTTAGTGTATTGCAGCAGAAAAAATTAGCTATAAACGATGATATATAAGTGTTAAAACTGCCAGAATGTTTTTTTTAATATATGTATTAATTTGCGTTAAAATTTTTTTTTTCGAAACCACTGCTAAACTAAAGAGCAAGGCCTTAATTACAGAGCAGTTGAAATTGTTTACAGTTCAAGATAGTAATCATGCCTCGCTTTTTAATAATCTACCTTATAACAATTAGTAATAGTCATGTACAAATATATACATAGAATCTTAATCTGTAATGCTCGTATAAAGAGAGATTTGCAGTCTCTACAGACACTCCAGTTACGACACAAAAATGATCTGTTGTGAGAAGCGATACATCTCTGTAAGTTCGTGCAGTCGCGGAGTTGTAAGAAGAAGTGCCTCATGCCCGGCATAATTACCTGACGGTTGTCTAAATGTAGCGGCGTGAGTGCCCTGAGTTCCCACGACGTGCCTGGTCGCTCTTGTCTTACCCGCACATCTGGGACTCCCTCAGTTACACGAGTGTGTCTCTTGTAGGTGGAGATTATAGCGCCCATGTCTTGCCAGCCGCTCAAATTAGCCTATGCTGGTAGTCTTGGAAATTACCGTCGACTCGAGTCAACGAACCTTACGCGCTCAGGCACGCAGTCTTCAATGCTCCCCCTCACTCTGAATGAATCGGAATCTGTGAGAATTCACACACTGCCAGAGGTTGTTAAATTGTTTAATTTGTTGAAACTGCTCCCACGGGAATCTGTGAAGAAAATCACTAATTAGTGAATATTTACATATTCTTTTTCTGAAGCTTGTATTAGATTTTTCATACTATTTTGGATGATCAAGTTTAATGTTGACTTTTGTAAGGTACTTTGCCATCCCTCCCTAATCCAAATTTACGTTTTTGCGATTTTTCAGTTTGTAATTTTTTTTATACCGTAGTAAATATTCAATTATTTGATTCATATTAGTGATTTTAAGTGCTATCTGGCGTATTTATGGTCATATAGATCCCCGAGATGCTTAACCAAGTGTGTAGTGATTGCTATTGACAATACGTCACATGGTCGCCCGGTTGAGTGAAGATGAACCCGGCCTACTGACTTAATGTGGATATTCTAGTTTATGTCCTAGTTTTAATCCATAATTACTTACATGATACTTACCCATATACATGAACTTTGGTGCTGCGCCATCATTTTAAGATTATGTCAACAGAACAGCAAACAAGGACTTTCAATTTTTTTTATTTCAGTTAGTTTAAGACTATAGCTATATTATCTATTGGTGGGCCAAATCAAATGGTATGTACTCTGTTTTAGATGTGAAACAATCTGTTTTGATGGCCTGTCACTTTTATACAGAATTTTGGTTATTTTATGAAACTTACAAGTAGCTGTAAATTTTTATTTTCTGTGCTACTGCAACCAGTTGCAGTAAATAAAATTTATAATTATTGTAGATTCACAAAAAATGTATAGTAAATACGCAGCTAATAGGGGTTAATGCGTATAAAATCCAGTGGCGTATCGTGATCGTGTTCAAAGGCATGTGATGCTAAGCAGTAAGTAGTGACTATTCTCAACACTGAGTTGTCTATGGGACCATAGACTTGTAGGAGCACGTACGCTCTTCTCCCAGTAGCATATAAGAGGCAAGGAACGTATTGTCCAGTAATATATCTCAGTCTGCACAACACGTGTTTATTGGTAGAGATAGGAAATTTCGGGAAAATATGTTTGCCTCTCATTGTTTCAGTGCCTTGCGTACGCACCTGTATCTCGGCTTTGTGGTCAGTGATTGGATGCCGTAAAACTCGGGGCGTGGAGGTTGAACCCGCAAATCACAGACGTGATGTGTCGCAGTTGTCAAATTAATAACGACTCCGCTCAAAAACAATCTGCCAATAATCATGAAGTTGAGCTGCAGGTGTGCACGTAAGACACTGAAACAAAGTGGGGCAAAAATATTTCCACCAAAAATCCTGTCCCTATTTATTGGATATGACCGGTAAGCAAACTGAGTCCACGTGATCAAAGCGTATAGTTGGAGCTTATATTGCATGCCTTGGAACACGACCACGATCATAGCCATCTTTAGTAGAAGGCCACGGCCTTAAATCTTGCAACCCTTCCAGGAAGGGTAATTTAAGCACTTCTTTTGTCTCACTAAAGGCGGTGGCGTCCCCTGATTTGCTGGTATGTAGGGCAGAATAACGAATCAGGCACAGCCATTGCCTTTGGAGGGCTAAAAGAAGTGTTAATATGACCTTTGTGTGCAGGGTTGCCAGATATAAGGCCGCGGCCTTCTACTATAGATGGCTATGCCACGATACGCCACTGAGAAAAACGATTAAATATTTAAATGCAAAGTAATAATTCCACGAGATTAGTTGCTTTAAATAGGCCGTATTTTCAAACGTCGCCGTAAACATAGAAAACACGCTCTTTATTAGCTAACGCATGTATGACGTAGCTGTGCATGTAATGTTAGCCGCCGCACACCAGGTATTATAGTGTGTGTTGGAATTTTACATTGACCTAAAAAAACTGATAAAATTTAGTGAATCCAGTTATGTAAAAGGTAACTCGGAAAATGTTTCCTTTGTTAAGGTATGCGTGGTTGCACATGTTTTAGTGAATACCGAAGATTTTCCTGGTGTTCATTTAAGAGGAGTGAAGACTGCAAGGTAGCTCTCTCATTGCGAAGCACGTGTTAATGTAGATTTAATTCAAATTCCAGAGTGATGATAGCTTACTTCGGCTTCAGTTTTTTGTTTCAGGTACGGTATAGAATCATACACGTTGTGACGGCCCTATTTTATTGATACTTTTATATATATAGATTAATGTGGTTTAGGTTAATTGTGATGATTAATTGTAATGAAGGGGCCTTTATTGTCATATGTAACATATTGTCATCCATTTTAACTTCAGTATTGATTGTGAGGGGTCTGTGGGATCCTATGATAGGCCAGTATAAAACACTATAAAATATGACTA